>JASFAX010002863.1:0-44439 GCA_030737875.1 Allium sativum
ATCACGCTTTGTAACGACCCGGAAAATCTGAACCAATTTAAAAAATTTAAATTGGCTAAAATAATGGATTTTAAATACTTAAAACAAATATTTTAAATAATAATGATGAAAAGTAAGTTTGAAACTAAGTTGAAAATAAATATAATTACTTTGAATTATAAACAAGGCCTGAAATGGCGCGGTAGTTTCAAAATTTGAATTCAAACTTCGACTGACTGTACCGGGTGCAAAACAAAACAGATTTGAGTGAAACCAAAAATATTTAAATCTGTTAGTGAATACCTTTCTAACGAATCTGAATAATCGAAGTTTCATAGCGGAAAGCAAAAGTTATGGCCAAATGAATTTTCAGAAAGGTCGCTATGGAATTTATATAGCCCGTGAAATTGGCCATTTTGAAAACGACCTCGAAATTCGACGAAACCACTTTTGTTGGATCCGGGATGTGAAGTTATTGCTAGGTTTCAAATTTCATAATTTTGAAGCTAGTATGTGAGCGTGGCAAAGGAAAATGTGTTTTGCTCAATTACAGTTAAATTGGATCGACCAGAAATGGGCCAGTTTTCAAACGGTCTCAGAATTCGATGAAACTAGTTTTGTTAGGACCGTATCGTCAATACGAAGTTAGAAATATTTTTTTTGGAATTTTTAGAATCAGTTTGTGGCCCTGGCAAATTGAAATGTACATTCAAATCGAATATTGAATGTTATATATTTTAAATTGAAGGAGAACTGACTGAAATAGTCAAATGGGCCTACGAAACATATCCCATTGTGTTCGGAATGGGGGTAAAATGCTAGGGACGACAGTCGTTGGGTTTGAATTCGAGTTCGTATGGTCAAAGTGGAATTTTCCAATTTAAATATACACGGGCCAATAGAATAATTCCTTTATTATTATTTTAAAATCCCAGAACCCCCTTTTTCTCTCTCCCCATAGCTGATTACTGGCGGAAACCCTTCGCCACCTTCCAGCCCCAATTCCGACCGATCCCCGCCACGTTAGCCATCGCCGCCGGTCAACTTTTGAAGCTCTCCCCTTCGTCTTCACATCCACGCCAGTTGCACCCCAAACCGCTGCGCCATCGTCGAGTTTCGAGCTTCCAAAGCCGTCGTCTTTCGAGCGCCACCATCGCCGATTCCGGCCACCGATCCAGGCGCCGTCACAGGCGTGTGAAGCCTGTTCCCCCATCTTCGAAGCTGCGCAAGCCGATCGTCGCCTCGTACAACGGATTGGCCGATAAATTGAAACCTAGTTTTGAACAGGTTTGAAAAGTTATGGCTTTGGTTTATTTGAACTGATTTTTACACTTTTAAGTGTTGCAAACTTTGAAAAATCATATCTTTATGGTGTGTTGATGAAATTCGATGAAACAGGAAACATTGTGACCGCAAGGAGGCTCTCTACCACATAGAAGAGACCGCGGATTTTTCTGAGCCATCTACGATTTTTAGCACTTCGAAAACCAATGTGAGATTTCTAAATTATAAACGATATGGAAAACGACGATGTATAAATTATATAGTCGATGTATGAGTTATATAAGCGTTGTACACCTCTTGTATAAGCGTTGTATTAGTTGTACGTTCGATGTATAAGTTGTATATGCGATGGAAAAATTATATATGTGTTGAATAGAAGTGAAATGCTTATATATATATATACGCCCCTCGTTCACAAACCATGGACGATATTTATTGGTTGTGATTGGTGTGAAAATTGGTTGATTACGAATGGTTGATTAGAATTGTTTGTGGTTGAAATTGATTGATTGTGGTTGAAAAATACCCGTTTGTGGTTGAGAAATATTTGGTTGAAACCACATAGGATTAGTTTGTGGAAATGGGAAAATATATACATGCCGCCTGCGTGCGAACTAGATGCATGATTCCCCATTGTCAAAAGCTGCGAGGCTTTAAGGTAGAGCGAGGAGCCGTACTAGGGACGGTCCCGGTTTTAACTACCCTGCCGTTATGCTGTCGAAATTTTGAATAATATTCATGTGTTAGAATTATTTTCCTGTATAGAAACTATATTCATCTGTTGAATAGAAAACCTTCATGTGTTGAATCGATATTCATTCGTTGAATTGAAATTCATGTGTTGAATGGTATTCGTGTTTTAAATATAAAAATCACCTTTTTATCTATATATATAAATTATAGAAAACCTTCATGTGTTGAATCGAAATTCATTCGTTGAATTGAAATTCATGTGTTGAATGGTATTCGTGTTTTAAATGTAAAAATCACCTTTTTATCTATATATATAAATTATAGAAAACCTTCATGTGTTGAATCGAAATTCATTCGTTGAATTGAAATTCATGTGTTGAATGGTATTCGTGTTTTAAATATAAAAATCACCTTTTTATCTATATAAATAAAATATAGAAAACCTTCATGTGTTGAATCGAAATTCATTTGTTGAATTGAAATTAATGTGTTGAATGGTATTCGTGTTTTAAATATAAAAATCACCTTTTTATCTATATATATAAATTATAGAAAACCTTCATGTGTTGAATCGAAATTCATTCGTTGAATTGAAATTCATGTGTTGAATGGTATTCGTGTTTTAAATATAAAAATCACCTTTTTATCTATATATATATATAAAATATAGAAAACCTTCATGTGTTGAATCGAAATTCATTCGTTGAATAGAAATTCATGTGTTGAATGGTATTCGTGTTTTAAATATAAAAATCACCTTTTTATCTATATATATAGACTATAGAAAACCTTCATGTATTGAATCAAAATTCATTCGTTGAATTGAAATTCATGTGTTGTATGGTATTCATATTTTGAAAGAAATTGTTTTATAATAGAAATCCTATTTTTATCATCAATATGAACTATATAAAATAATCTTGTTTTGAAATAAATTGTTTTATAATAAAAATCCTATTTTTATCACCTATATTAACTATATAAAATAGTCGGGTTTTGAAATAAATCGTTTTACAATAAAAATCACATTTTTCCTATATACATGAATTATTAAAAATAGTGAAGTGTCGAAGTGAATGTATGTTGGGTAAAAATATCATTTTTATCAAATGTATGAAAAGAATATAGCTTTGAAATCGAAGAATCGATATATATATATATATATATATATATATAAATGGAATTGAAATATATCGAATAGCGAAGCTGCAGTTCGTGTTTTGAAACCGTGATTTCAAACGATTAGTGCGGGAGATCCGACCATCGGGTTTTCCCGAAACCGCAACCGTTGGGTTCGCTTTGGAAATATCTTTCCAACGGTACCAACTTTGTAAAAATCCAACGGTTGGATTGTCTGGAATGTTTAATTCAAATCTGAAGAAAAACAGCGCCAGAATCGATTATATATATATATAATTATATTAAATCGAATAACGACGCTGCAGTTCGTATTTTGAAATCGAAACTTCAAACGATTGTACCGGGAGATCCACCATCGGATTTTCCCAAAACTGGAACCGTTGGATTCGTTTTGAAAAGATCTTTCTAATGATATAAATTTTGTGAAGATCCAATGGTTAGATTTTCAGATATGTGTAAATCAAATCTGAAGAAAAACAGCGCCACGGCCGCGTTATGGCCTGAAGCGTCGTTTTGAATAAATTGGCTATTTTAAAATAAATAAAAATAGCGATAAATCGTTATAAAATATTATAAATGATATGGATGTGAAATTTAGAAACTAACTGAAGGTTGACTAAGTCGAATGGTTTCCTGGGTGTTGATCTGATGTTGGTTTCGGCCTTCGGGGTTAATATTTGGGAAATCGTTCTCTTACTGATCTACGGTGTTGTGTTTGTGTAGAACTTGTTTATTATATACGCGAGTTGCTCAGAAAGACCGAGTTTATCTCATTCTGAATAACTAAATCGACGATAAGAAATCAAAGATGAAGACGGTAGTTGAAGACCGGAAATATTCGCCTCGTTTGGATGGTAACTGATGTCCTGATTGGGAGGCATCCCGAAATATGGATAATGAGCGGTGATCGTCCAGACGTACGTGGAGATCGATGGGTTTGCGAGGTATATAGTGCCTCCGGTTTCGTTCCGACCCAGAACGGACTTGTAAATGGATTGTGTGTCTGACATTGGAATTTATTCTATGTGATTGATAGCCATCAGTTGCATGGTGTGAATTGCCTGTGGGACATGCTAAGATGCAGTGATCAGGGCTTCTGTTGAAAAGCAAAGTCTTGTGATTGATGATCAAAGCACCGCCTGTGTGGCGTAGCTTTGTGTATAACGTGAATTTGCGAGCCTCACACCCCGGTATGAACCAGAAACGGGAGAAGGACCACAGGGAGGGCATGCGTTTCTTTCTAGCTAGGAGTTGTGTCAGTGTTTTTACACGGCCTGACATTTTACTTATGTGGATGATGGATAGCGAGGCGCCTCGGATATATCGTCGATCCGGGACCGATGGAGTCATTCGTTGGCTCATTTGCGCCCCATAGGGCGGGGAGATGTATTGCTCAGGCATTTTAATCCACATCGGTGGACCGGCCCTGACGATCCAAGGGTCACTCGAGCTCTGATCCTGAGACATGGTAGGCTAGATTGTCTCGAATTTGGTAAGGACTATCTTTTGCCTTGGTTCATGATGGAAATCCAATTTCCAAATACGTGACTATGCGGTTTTGATTGTGTATATATATATATATATATATATATATATATATATATATATATGGCGACATGATGTATGGTACCCATGCCGTCTATGATTGATAGTTATGATTCGAAATTGTTTTTGAAACATATAAACACTAGTAATAATATCAAATGCTTTTGTTTTATTCGTATCAAGCATATTTTGGCCATTATAAGGTAAAACTCTATCCTCCGGTTTGCGTTGCATTGTGTGATGGGAACTGAGTCTTATATGGGCTTCATTTTTATAAAAAGCATTGCGATGTTTAAAAGAATTATTTGTTTTGCAGCACTGGAAATCCATGGAGTAAACCCGTTCCACGAAAGTGGCGTGGTCCTTTGATTAGCCATATTTTAATTGTGTTGAGTAGATTTCTCATACCAGTCCCATGACTGACTCGTAGTTTGTTTCACATTCAAACTCGGGTGCCCCATTTTCTACACGGGCAGCCATGTATTCTGGTTTAGCTGGCTCTTTCTGGATAGCTGGAGCTGAAGATGGATTCTATCATTTATCTCTTTTTATGCTGTTTAGCTCCTATTGTACATTATGTTTGTTTTCCACTGTAGACATTTATGTATAGCTAAACTGTATTTGTACTAAGTAAGATCTTGTATACTGTGTAACTCTGATGATTACGTTTATCCAGTATATTCTATTGTGCATTATCTGGTGTATTTATTTATTTCTGTTCTGCTATTATCTGTTTCTGTGTTATATTCCAAAGATTACCCTTGCCACCATCAGTACGGGGTCGGGGGTCGTCACACGTGGTATCAGAGCTTTGGTTAAGCTTAGCTCTGGTATATAACACATTAGCGAACTCGTCAGAGATAGAACCAGTAGTGTTCTAGGACGAGTAACTCAGTACATATAGGATCAGCAATATCCTAGTATGAGTACAGCAGAATCAGAACAATTCGTTAGAGATGGGGTCAGAAGTGCCCTAGAACGAGTTGAGAGTTATATGTTTTTAAATAACGTTTTCGTGATTATATATATAGTCTGGTTTTAGAAATATGATTTTTGAATATATAAAAGATATATATTTAAAAAGTTAAAAACAATTGATTGTTGTTTGCATTATGTGATAGTAAACTAGATTAATTAAATTATTGAAACGATAGTTAATTTAATTAATAAGAGGATGAATGGTAGGATTTATTCAATTAACTCACACATTGAACTGATTTAAAAATAGATAGAAATATATACATGTGCATATATATGTTTGAACTGGTAAATGGATTAGCTGTTGAGTAAAGATTTTATTTGCGTGCGCGACAAATAGGTAAACCTTAATGAGTTGGATGCGCAATTTTATTATTATATCAACTCCTGTGAATGCCATTGGATGCGGAGTGCTGGTTGTTCTGTGTGTAATCATAAACGTCGCCATATGATAATAACAATTAATTTTGAACTACACTACATGGCATACTTCTGAAGATAGGCATACTTCATCATATACCACATAAGCATTTGGAGCTTGTGTGACGAGGTGGAAGATTTACCATACGAGCGAAGGCTTGTATGGCGATGACTATATTTTACAGGTTGAACTGATGACTGATATGACCATATAAAATTTGTAACGATAAATTGCCAGATTAATAAAAAAACCACATGGGTCTGGAGTTGACAATAATCACGTCTCTCTAGTTATTAGATATGGCACATGGATTGTTTATTTCCCACACGGGACGAGGTGACGAGGATTTATCCTCTGGAGCAATTAAAATACACACTCCCTCAGGCTTTGACAGGGTGACGAGAATTTATTCTCTGGAGTTATAATCTAAACACGCTCCTCTGTAAACACCAGAATATATCACTATAAATATGTGTATGCTTATTAGGATTTATTGGGTACCTATTACGGCCCAATAAATTTCCAAACCTCTCCCCGTACAAAGGAGGTTATGGCGA
Source organism: Allium sativum (assembly GCA_030737875.1). Taxonomy (NCBI): domain Eukaryota; kingdom Viridiplantae; phylum Streptophyta; class Magnoliopsida; order Asparagales; family Amaryllidaceae; genus Allium; species Allium sativum. The sequence continues at coordinate 6,598 of JASFAX010002863.1, forward strand.
AATTTTTCGAAAATTCCGGGTGTTAGCCATTTTTTTTGAAGAATTTGAAAATTCTCAAAAACTGAAAAGTTGGAGAATGGAAGCCGGATTGAAGATAGAGTTGATTAATCAAACCACTTTCGACTTTGTTCCTTTTCGGGGACGAAAAGTTTTAAGTGGGGGAGATTGTAACGACCCGGAAAATCTGAACCAATTTAAAAATTTTAAATTGGCTAAAATAGTGGATTTTAAATATTTAAAATAAATATTTTAAATAATAATGATGAAAAGTAAGTTTGAATCGAAGTTGAAAATAAATATAATTACTGTGAATTATAAACAAGGCCTGAAATGGCGCGGTAGTTTCAAAATTTGAATTCAAACTTCGACTGACTGTACCAGGTGCAAAACAAAACGGATTTGAGTGAAACCAAAAATATTTAAATCTATTAGTGAATACCTTTCTAATGAATCTGAATAATCGAAGTTTCATAGCGGAAAGCAAAAGTTATGGCCAAATGAATTTTCAGAAAGGTCACTATGGAATTTATATAGCCTGTGAAATTGGCCATTTTGCAAACGACCTCGGAATTTGACGAAACCACTTTTGTTGGATCCGAGATGTGAAGTTATTGCTAGGTTTCAAATTTCATAATTTTTGAAGCTAATTGTGAGCGTGGCAAAGGAAAATGTGTTTTGGTCAATTACAGTTAAATTGGATCGACCAGAAATGGGCCATTTTTCAAACGGTCTCAGAATTCGACGAAACTAGTTTTGTTAGGACCGTATCGTCAATACGAAGCTAGAAATAATTTTTCTGGAATTTTTAGAATCAGTTTATGGCCCTGACAAATTGAAATGTACATTCAAATCGAATATTGAATGTTATATATTTTAAATTGAAGGAAAACGGACTGAAATAGTCGAATGGGCCTACAAAACATATCCCATTGTGTTCGAAATGGGGGTAAAAAGCTAGAGACGACGGTCGTTGGGTTTGAATTCGAGTTCGTATGGTCAAAGTGGTATTTTCCAATTTAAATATACACGGGCCAATAGAATAATTCCTTTATTATTTTTTTAAAATCCCGGAAACCCCTTTTTCTCTCTTCCCGTAGCTGATTACTGGCGGAAACCCTTCGCCACCTTCCAGCCCCGATTCCGACCGATCCCCGCCACGTTAGCCATCGCCGCCGGTCAACTTTTGAAGCTCTCCCCTTCGTCTTCACATCCACACCCGTTGCACCCCAAACCGCTGCGCCATCGTCGAGTTTCGAGCTTCCAAAGCCGCTGTCTTTCGAGCGCCACCATCGCCGATTCCGGCCATCGATCCAGGCACCGTCACAGGCGTGTGAAGCCTGTTCCCCCATCTTCGACGCTGCGCAAGCCGATCGTCGCCTCGTACAACGGATTGGCCGATAAATTGAAACCTAGTTTTGAACAGGTTTGAAAAGTTACGGCTTCGGTTTATTTTAACTGATTTTTACACTTTTAAGTGTTGCAAACTTTGAAAAATCATATCTTTATGGTGTGTTGACGAAATTCGATGAAACATGAAACATTGTGACCGCAAGGAGGCTTTCTACCACATAGAAGAGACCGCGGATTTTTTTGAGCCATCTACGATTTTTAGCACTCTGAAAACCAATGTGAGATTTCTAAATTATAAACGATATGGAAAACGACGATGTATAAATTATATAGTCGATGTATGAGTTATATAAGCGTTGTACACCTCTTGTTTAAGCGTTGTATAAGTTGTACGTTCGATGTATAAGTTGTATATGCGTTGTAAAAATTATATATGTGTTGAATAGAAGTGAAATGCTTATATATAAATAAATAAATATATATATATATATACGCCCCTCGTCCACAAACCATGGATGATATTTATTGGTTGTGATTGGTGTGAAAATTGGTTGACTACGAATGGTTGATTAGAATTGTTTGTGGTTGAAATTGATTGATTGTGGTTGAAAAATACCCGTTAGTGGTTGAGAAATATTTGGTTGAAACCACATAGGATTAGTTTGTGGAAATGGAAAAAAATATACATGCCGCCTGCGTGCGAACTAGATGCATGATTCCCCATTGTCAAAAGCTGCGAGGCTTTAAGGTAGAGCGAGGAGCCGTACTAGGGACGGTCCCGGTTTTAACTACCCTGCCGTTATGCTGCCGAAATTTTGAATAATATTCATGTGTTAAAATTATTTTCCTGTATTGAAACTATATTCGTCTGTTGAATAGAAAACCTTCATGTGTTGAATCGATATTCATTCGTTGAATTGAAATTCGTGTGTTGAATGGTATTCGTGTTTTAAATATAAAAATCACCTTTTTATCTATATAAATAAATTATAGAAAACCTTCATGTGTTGAATCGAAATTCATTCGTTGAATTGAAATTCATGTGTTGAATGGTATTCGTGTTTTAAATATAAAAATCACCTTTTTATCTATATATATAAATTATAGAAAACCTTCATGTGTTGAATCGAAATTCATTCGTTGAATTGAAATTCATGTGTTGAATGGTATTCGTGTTTTAAATATAAAAATCACCTTTTTATCTATATATAAAATATAGAAAACCTTCATGCGTTGAATCGAAATTCATTCGTTGAATTGAAATTCATGTGTTGAATGGTATTCGTGTTTTAAATATAAAAATCACCTTTTTATCTATATATATAAATTATAGAAAACCTTCATGTGTTGAATCGAAATTCATTCGTTGAATTGAAATTAATGTGTTGAATGGTATTCGTGTTTTAAATATAAAAATCACCTTTTTATCTATATATATAAAATATAGAAAACCTTCATGTGTTGAATCGAAATTCATTCGTTGAATAGAAATTCATGTGTTGAATGGTATTCGTGTTTTAAATATAAAAATCACCTTTTTATCTATATATATATAGATTATAGAAAACCTTCATGTGTTGAATCAAAATTCATTCGTTGAATTGAAATTCATGTATTGAATGGTATTCATATTTTGAAAGAAATTGTTTTATAATAGAAATCCTATTTTTATCATCAATATGAACTATATAAAATAATCTTGTTTTGAAATAAATTGTTTTATAATAAAAACCCTATTTTTATCACCTATATTAACTATATAAAATAGTCGGGTTTTGAAATAAATCGTTTTACAATAAAAATCACATTTTTCCTATATACATGAATTGTTAAAAATAGTGAAGTGTCGAAGTGAATGTATGTTGGGTAAAAATATCATTTTTATCAAATGTATGAAAAGAATATAGCTTTGAAATCGAAGAATCGATATATATATATATATATATATATATAAATAGAATTGAAATATATCGAATAGCGAAGTTGCAGTTCGTGTTTTGAAACCGTGATTTCAAACGATTAGTGCGGGAGATCCGACCATCGGATTTTCCCGAAACCGCAACCGTTGGGTTCGCTTTGGAAATATCTTTCCAACGGCACCAACTTTGTAAAAATCCAACGGTTGGATTGTCTGGAATGTTTAATTCAAATCTGAAGAAAAACAGTGCCAGAATCGATTATATTTATATATATATATATATATAATTATATTAAATCGACTAACGACGCTGTAGTTCGTATTTTGAAATCGAAACTTCAAACGATTGTACCGGGAGATCCGACCGTCGGATTTTCCCAAAACTGGAACTGTTGGATTCGTTTTGAAAAGATCTTTCTAATGATATAAATTTTGTGAAGATCCAACGGTTAGATTTTCAGATATGTGTAAATCAAATCTGAAGAAAAACAGCGCCACGGCCGCGTTATGGCCTGAAGCGTCGTTTTGAATAAACTGGCTATTTTAAAATAAATAAAAATAGCGATAAATCGTTATAAAATATTATATACGACATGGATGTGAAATTTAGAAACTAACTGAAGGTTAGTTAAGTCGAATGGTTTCCTGAGTGTTGATTTGATGTTGGTTTCGGCCTTCGCGGTTAATATTTGGGAAATCGTTCTTTTACTAATCTACGGTTAGTGACTAATGAATTGAAATGATGCGTATGTTGTGTTTGTGTAGCACTTGTTTATTATATACGCGAGTTGCTCAGAAAGACCGAGTTTATCCCATTCTGAATAACTAAATCAACGATAAGAAATCGAAGATGAAGATGGTGGTTGAAGACCGGAAATCTTCGCCTCGTTTGGATGGTAACTGATGTCCTGATTGGGAGGCATCCCGAAATATGGATAATGAGTGGTGATCGTCCAGATGTACGTGGAGATCGATGGGTTTGCGAGGTATATAGTGCCTCCGGTTTCGTTTCGACCCAGAACGGACTTGTAAATGGATTGTGTGTCTGACATTGGAATTCATTCTATGTGATTGATAGCCATCAGTTGCATGGTGTGAATTGCCTGTGGGACATGCTAAGATGCAATGATCAGAGCTTCTGTTGAAAAGCAAAGTCTTGTGATTGATGATCAAAGCACCGCCTGTGTGGTGTAGCTTTGTGTATAACGTGAATTCGCGAGCCTCACACCCCGGTATGAACCAGAAACGGGAGAAGGACCTCAGGGAGGGCATGCGTTTCTTTCTAGCTCGGAGTTGTGTCAGTGTTTTTACACGGCCTGACATTTTACTTATGTGGATGATGGATAGCGAGGCGCCTCGAATATATCGGTCGATCCGGGACCGATGGAGTCATTCGTTGGCTCATTTGCGCCCCATAGGGCGGGGAGATGTATTGCTCAGGCATTTTAATCCACATCGGTGGACCGGCCCTGACGATCCAAGGGTCACTCGAGCTCTGATCCTGAGACATGGTAGGCTAGATTGTCTCGAATTCGGTAAGGACTATCTTTTGCCTTGGTTCATGATGGAAATCCAATTTCCAAATACGTGACTGTGAGGTTTTGATTGTATATATATATATATATGGCGACATGATATATGGTACCCATGCCGTCTATGATTGATAGTTATGATTCGAAATTATTTTTGAAACATATAAACACTATTAATAATATCAAATGCTTTTGTTTTATTCGTATCAAGCATATTTTGGCCATTATAAGGTAAAACTCTATCCTCCGGTTTGCGTTGCATTGTGTGATGGGAACTGAGTCTTATATGGGCTTCATTTTTATAAAAAGCATTGCGATGTTTAAAAGAATTATTTGTTTTACAGCACTGGAAATCCATGGAGTAAACCCGTACCACGAAAGTGGCGTGGTCCTGTGATTAGCCATATTTTAATTGTGTTAAGTAGATTTCTCATACCAGTCCCATGACTGATTCGTAGTTTGTTTCACCTTCAAACTCGGGTGCCCCTTTTTCTACACGGGCAGCCTTGTATTCAGGTTTAGCTGGCTCTTTCTGGATAGCTGGAGCTGAAGATGGATTCTATCATTTATCTCTTTTTATGTTGTTCAACTCCTATTGTACATTATGTTTGTTTTCCGCTGTAGACGTTTATGTATAGCTGAACTGTATTTGTACTAAGTAAGATCCTGTATACTGTGTAACTCTGATGATTACGTTTATCCAGTATATTCTATTGTGCATTATGTGGTGTATTTATTTATTTCTATTCTGCTATTATCTGTTTCTGTGTTATATTCCAAAGATTACCCTTGCCACCGTCAGTACGGGGTCGGGGGTCGTCACACGCTTTAACTTGCCATATTTTAGTGAAATGGAGAAATAGAAAGAGTCTAAATTTTTTTTCGATTGCTGTTAGTGATGCAGTTTTTGAATACTCCAGGCGAATTGAACTTGGTTTGGCTTGTAATTGTTTGAAGAATGAGATTTTTTCTGGTTTGAAGAACAAAAATATTGTGAATTCCAGTGTTAGAGAAGGAGTATATAACGAGGGTATCATTATGAGTGAGTTTTATCCCAGAAGCTTTGTGAATTTTATTTGGGCATGTGCGCTGTGCCCTGGTGATGAGCTTTCTATGCTTGAACTTGGAAGGGTCATCGGACATGTGAAGATTTTTCGTTGTTGGAAGGGCGACAATCAGCTTTCTGTATTGTAGGAGCTTAAGGAAGAGGATGACGGTAAAATGGAAGGTGAGTTGAGTATTAAATCAGAGAAGAACAGAGGCAGGTCTTCTAAGATACAAGGGGTAGTAGAAGAGAAAGCAAGTGAAGGTGTTGGCAGTGAGCGTAAAGCTAAAAGAAAGTATGTTAAAAAAAACGAAATAACGAGAAGCATAATACAACTGAGCTTGATTATGGTGACAAAACTAGCAATGTAGAGGAATCAGCCGCCAAATCTGAGAAAAAAAGAGGCAGGTCGCCTAGGTCACTCAATAAAGTAGAGAAAAATAACACTGGAGAGAAAAGAGCAGTTAAGAGAGAAAAAAAATGTGTAAAGTTGGTGGTCAATCGACTGTTAAGTCAGAGAAGAAAAAAGGCAGGCCTCATAAAATACAAGTGGAAGCAGAAGAAAATGGAAACTGAGGTATTTGCGGTGAGTACAGATAAACTGGGATTTAAGCATTTATATTGTTAAGGTTCAGAAAAAAGAGGTATCATTAGTACAGATAACATGTTTATATTGTTAAAAAGCCTTTGAGTTGAAGCAACATGGTACAGTTCAATCATGGATCCATACATTAGTGTAGACTCATGTTATTCATTCAACCTAACCTCCAAATATTTTAATTACATTTACCCCAATGTTTTTACTGAATTTATAAGACAAATTCTTTTAATTCTTTCTTGCAAATATTCGAGTTCAAAGCGAGCCTAATAAAATGAACATCAACAGGTTTTGTCCAGCATCATGAATAGCTTTAAAGTTTGTCCAACATCGTGAAGAGGTTAAAGTGAAAGAAATAAAGAATGGTCGGCTGGCTATGGTTACTTGGCTATAGTTCTATGTTCAGGCTGCTTTAACTAGTAAAGGACCCTTGCAAAACCTTACTGATCATATATCTGATCCTTTTTCACCATAATGTGGTTTCATTGCTAAGTTCCATGTGATGTATTTTGACATGAGATTGATCAAACTTTTTTTTGTAGCATAATCTACATGTATAGCAGTCCTATACTTGCCTAAAATCAAGTTGTTTCCAAATATCTATGTAATTAGGCAGTTTACTTTTCTATGTTATATTGTTGATCATTTTAGATCTATGTTGTTTGTTTGCTCTCCAATCTGAAATGATTCTTTTAGGAAAATTTTAAAGTAATTATTTTTCTTCGTTAGTTGCAATTGTTCATATCTTTAAGTTACCCGTCTAGTAGTGCATTACCATGTCATATTGATAGTCAAATAGAATCCAGTTAGAAATTATGAGGTTTATAGTTGGGACTGCTTATAGTTGGGATTTCTGGAGCGTTCTCTCTAGTATGTTTGGTGTTCATATTACCAAGTGACATAATTTTTAATGTCTTGGTTTCAAGAAATGATGAATAGATAGATCTATTAACTAAGTTAATAGTTTTTTATATGTTATGTTTTATGCAGTTGTTTCTGATGCCTATAATAGCGCCTTTCATAAAGGAGCAGAAATTACTAAGTATCGGACTTCTAGCAAGTTGTCAGTGAACTAGAGAAGTTGCGCATACTTTTTGAGCAAATCATCAGAAGGAAAAAAATAAAGATACTAGTTTATATAATCATATTCCTATTTTTTTTCCCTTGTTTATGGTTGTATGTGTGAGTCTGTATATGAGTGATCGAGTGACAATGTAGTGAGGAATGTATGTAAATATGAATGATTGTGTAATATACGAGCGAACGTACAATAGTGGAGTCCAAAATTTTGTACCATTTGAAATATTGAAATAAAATATTTATTTGAATAAAACACTATGTTATAATAATATTTATTATAATGTTATGAAATCTTTGATTAATAGCAGTTGAGGCGTAATTACTTTTAACAGCTGTAAAACAAATTTCAACAACTGCTAGAAACAGTTGTAAAAATGGTTGACTTTATTACGATTGCCAACTGTACTAGACATATTACAACTGTTTTTGGCAGTTGTGAATGAGTATTTTTTTGTTCTAGTGGTATCTGTGGCAACACATGTACTGATGCTATCATAGGGTCGCAAAAGTGTTGCCTTTGAGCCTAAGGAAATGCGGTAAAAGGCATCCCCAAGAAAGTGTTGCCACAGGTTATTTTTTGCCTATAGCAACACTTTTTAGCACCTACTGAGTCACTTCTCTGGGGTTGCTGTAGGCCATCGATGACGTAGTGGTTTGCGCTTGCATTGTGTGATGAGACTTGAGTCTTATAATAGCTTCATTTTTTTCAAAAAAATTGCGAATGTTTATAAGTGATACTCATGTGGAGGAAACCCATTTCGTGTTATACGGCGTGGTCCCGTGATTTACCCAACTTCAAAATAAAGTATAATAATTGTTTTGATTCTCATACCAGTCTCACGACTGACCTGGAGTTTATTGTTTTCCACATAAACTCTAGGTGTCCATATTCAGTTGGAAATACAATAATAAGACAGAGAAAATGACTAGAAATACACGTAGACAGGCCCGGCCCTTACGTAAGACAAGCAAAACTAATGTCTAAGGCACCAAACGCATGAGAGGCACTAGAAAAAAAAATCCGCTGTAATCAATGAAATTTACGCTGTAATTAAAATCGCTCGCTCCTTCCTCTTCGCTATCGCTCGCTCCTTCCTCTTCGGTATCGCTTGCTCCTTCCTCTTCTTCATCGCGGCAGCCGACATCTTCATCGATTCAGCCTTCAGCTTCACGCCTTCACGGACATGGGCTTCAGATCAGTCTACACCAAATTCAAGCCTTCAGGCCTTCACCGATTCAGCCTTCAGGCCTTTACGAATCACATTCAGAAGCTTCAGATCAGTCTACACCAAGTTAGGTAATTTCGATTTTCATGTTTAGGTTTTAACGATTAACGAATAACGATGCGGCTTCAATTTGATGAACAAGTGATAGGCTTCATTTTTTAATTTGAAAAGGCATTTGATTTGGGACTGCGTCACTTGCAGGTTTTCACAAAATTCAAGCTTTCGAATTGCAACAAATATGAAAGTTCTGTAACTTCTGTTCAATGTTTATTTTAATTTTTAATTTTTGTTTACTACTTTGTTTGGTTTAAATATAAATATTTTATTGGTTGATTACTTAATTTATTAAATGAATATGAATTATGAACAATTACTTGTTGAATGAATTAGGAATGAATAGATTAGTTTGTTGAATTATGTTTAATAATAGTGAATTATGAAGTATGAACTATGAATAAATAAGTTATGGGTGAATTATGAATTAGGCGTAATTAAAATGTTTGTTGTTTATAAGCTTTTTGCAACATAATTAAATTGTTTGTCATCAAGATAGGAATCGAAAACAGAGTTTTGGATATCAAAAGAGGAAGAGAAAACAACATAAAATGTAAAAGCAAAATCATTAGTCGGTTCAATTTCAACTTTATTTCAAGCAAGAAATAAAAAATTCAAACTTAAAATTCTAGTCAAGTTGAAGAAATCAATTTAGGGCATGAGAATATTGGTTCTAATGTTGGTATCGACGACGATGACGAACCTATAAACGAAAATATTGGAGTAGGAGATCATATCGTAGAGGTTCCCCAGGAGGATGATAATATAAATGTTGAAGTTAATGCTTATGAAGAAGATGCCGACGCTTGATCCTGAAAGAAATGTTGAGATCAACTATGATCCGTAATTATGGGGGGAGTTTACCGATGCTAAAAGAATTATGTTGATTCAACATGGCCCCATCAAAATTTTATAAGATAATGATGCATATCCAAGAAATAAAATAAATGGTAGACACTTTACTTCTAAGCACTACATTGGCGGCTATCCACGTGGCGAAGAGCATGAAAGAAAATGACTTGTTTGTTCAAATGCATGTGATAAAGTATTTTGCTTTTGTTGCAAAATATTTAAAAACACACATAAAGGCTCCAACTTAGCAAATGATGGAATCAATGATTGGCATAATTTATCTACCAAGTTAAGAGAGCATGAAAGCACTCCATTGCACGATGCCAATCTTATCAAATGGGTTAGTTTGCATAGAGGGCTTCGACAAAAAGCGACAATTGATAATGCAATGGAAACTCAAATTGATCGAGAAAAACAACATTGGAAAAAAGTACTTGTGCATATAATTGAGGTTGTCAAGACACTCTCCCGAAATAATTTGCCATTTCGAGGATCAAATGAGAGAATTTATGAGAAAAATAATGGACTTTTTTTGCCAACTTAATGAATTTATAGCGAAGTTTGATTCAGTTATGGAGGAGCATCTTAGACGTATGGTAAATAATGAGATTAATAATCATTATGTTAGCCACAAAATTCAAAATGAATTGATAGATTTGTTGGTTAATAAAATCAAATCAACATTACTTGCAAAAATAAGGAAAGCGAAGTACTTCTCCATTATCCTTGATTGCACTCCGGATTTGAGCCACAAGGAGCAAATGTCTACTGTTGTAAGATGTGTGAATGTTGACAATGCAAGTGATATTAATGTGGAGGAATATTTTCTTGGATTCATAACTGTTAGTGATACATCCGGACTTGGTCTTTTTTTGAGAACTTCAAAATACATTGATTAATCTCAAACTTAATATCAATGACGTGAGAGGACAAGACTACGATAATGGTTCAAATATGGAAGGTATGAGGTTGAAATTTGAATTAAATTTTACTATATGCTAAACTATAACATTAATTATTTAATTGAATTAATTGTAGGCAAACATCAAGGCGTACAAAAAAAGCTACTTGATATAAATCCTAGAGCTTTCTATATTTCATGTGGGTGTCATAGCCTAAATCTTGTTTTATGTGATATGGCAAAATCATGTATGAAAGCAAGAAATTTTTTCGCCTTTGTGTAAAAAAATTATACACTATTTTCTGGTTCAACTCAACGATGCGAAATACTTCGGACTTATGTAAAGGGCTTGACTCCAAAACCATTATCCGCAACATGTTGGGAAAGCCACATTGAAAGTGTTAAAGCAATAAGAACTCAAGCACCGGAGCTAAGAAATGCTTTAATTGACATTGCAAATAACTCTAATGATGTTGTTATGATGGAGGCTAAAAGATTGTGCCAAAATGCTTTGGAAGTTTTGAGTTCTTGATTAGCTTGTGCATTTGGTACACGGTACTGGAAAATATTAATTGAGTAAGTAAAATACTTCAACGAGAAGAAATGGATATTGAAGATGCAATTACAAAAATCAAAGAGGTTGTGCTATTTTTTGAAAAATTTAGAGAAGATGGATTTTAAACAATGATGAAGGAAGCTAAAGAGCTCGCAAATTATGTTGGTATTGATCCGAAGTTTTATGAAAAAAGGATTGTACGTAGAAAAAAACAATTTAATGAAGATATCATGGAGATGACGATAGACAATCTCCCGAGGATAATTTTAGAGTCACTTATTTTCTTCATATAATTGATCAAGCTTTAACTTCTCTTATAGATCGATTTGAGCAATTTAAACTTTATGAAGAAACTTTTGGCTTCTTATTAAATTTGAAATTTAAAAATATTGATGACGATGAACTGAAAAAGCATTGTATGAGATTAGAAAGCTCTTTGGAAAATGATGAAGAACAAGATATTTGTGGCAAATAATTATTCTTTGAGCTTCGAATGCTAAAAGGAATCTTACCATCGGATGTAACTAAATCAATTGATGTTCTAAATTTCTTGAGGTTATATAGGGATGTAAGTGGATTTCTTAATGTTTGGGTTGCTTATCGGATTCTGTTGACTATTCCGGTAACCGTTGCTACGGCGGAAAGAAGTTTCTCAAAATTGAAGTTGATAAAAACATATCTTCGAAGCACTATGTCGCAGGAGAGATTAAGTGGATTAACTATTATTTCAATTGAAAATGAGTACTTGGATAAACTTAACTATGAGAAGATTATAGAGGAGTTTGCTTCAAAGAATGCAAGAAGTTGTTTTCGTTTGTGTTTTTTTTTCTTTTTTCTTTTCTTTTTTGATACCATATTGACATTATAATATTTTGGCTTGCAAACTAGTGATTTAGTCTAGCAATATTTTGTAATCGACGTTGCATTTTATAACTTTATCTTTCGTGTAATTTTATGCATGTGAAAATATTTTTATTTTACAAAGTGGGGGTACAAAAATGGGAAGAAAAATTATTCGTCTAGGGCACCAGTTATTGTCGGGCCGCCCCTGCACGTAGATAATGCTGACAGTTTTACGGGTTTTTCTTTGTTGTCTTTTTTTTTTTTTTTTTTTTTTTTTTTTTTTTTTTGCTTTCTGTATATTTAGTATGTGCATTTAATAAGCATATACGTAAGTTATGTCAAGATGCAATATCATACTTATATATATTTTATAATATAATTGCATAATACACTATAATTTTGATATATATGCTCACTAGTGCTTGAACAAATAGTACAGATGAATGTTAAATATTAGGATTGCACTTTTACTTATTTAAATGTTGTTATAAACTATATCCGCTTAGTGCTTCTTTTTCAATGGTAGTATTATTGAAATTTTATTTTATAATTTAATGATTAATCTAATTTATTTAAATAAAACTAAACACACAAAATCCAAATTCAGATTTAAAATTGAAGTTTTTAAGTTTAACATCAAAACCATTTTTATATCGTTTACAGTTATTATTAAATGATTGTAAAATATTGTTTCAAGATTTAGATTTATTCTCTTTATAAAATTGTATTTGTATTTAAAAATGAACGCGTATAAATTTTTTTTTTTAAATCCAAATATATATATACACCAAAAAGGAGAAAAAAGTCATTCCCCAGTGGCCTACAAATACAGTTCAGCAGTTCGTAGAAAACCACTAAAACTGTGAAAAAGACAACAATCAGAAACATAAAACCAAACAATATACGTTATATATCGTTGATATTAATGTTAACATTAATTTTCATTAATTACGATAATTAAAACATACGTTATATATTGTTGACACCCTATTTCGTTATAATTATTCCTATACAAAGTTAATTCAGAAACGCTCATTAATTTATTACCAATTATAGCATCAATTCCTATATTGAACATTTAAAACAAAATCAAGGATTCAACTGCTAATTGTTTTTATCAATAATAGTTTAAAATTAGCTAGTCCAAATGCATAAGCATAAACAATTTAGTAATTTCTCTTATTATCAATCGCTGTTCATCTAAATGTAAATTATTGTTTATTGAAATTAAAATTTGAAATCGTAAATTAATGACATCATAAATTTGGTTTTAGTACTATTTTAAATTGAATAATTAAATCTAATTCAATAAGCTGAATGGTCAAAATTTACTGGATTTTACAATATCGAATTGCTTTTCAGATGTAAATGAAGACAAAATTTTCAAATTCATATACGGGCACGGTTTTTGCGCCAAACACTACCGAAAATTGCATGCGGGTTATAACAACGGTCCTGTGCCTCAAAGAGTCAAACCCAAAAAACGAGTTCTGTTTGTGGAGCGTTGGATCTACGACAAGCCCAAAAATAAGACCGACCCGACCCGTTAATAAGTGCTTTTAAGTTCCTCTCCAGCTCCCAAACTAGGGTTTCATTTATCACGAGCTCTGAACAATTTCTAACAATTTCCAAAGGAAATGGGTAGCAGGGATGAACCTCGGATATTCGTTGGCGGATTATCATGGGAAACAACCGAACGGCAGCTTGAAGATGCTTTTGGTCGATTCGGAAAGATTCTCGAAGCTCAGGTATATTGTTTATGTTGATTGATTGTTTTTCTGCGTTTGGTAGGTAGTTCATTAATATGTTCTTATTTTGGTTCTGTGTTTGAGATTTCATATATTTTGATGTAATTAGGATTATGTTTTGATTTTACTGAAATAAAATCTTAAAAATATGTCATAGCTTCTTTATATCATATGAAGCTTAGTTTATAGATTTTATCTGATGCGAACAGCTGAAGAGGTAGTTGGCACGTAGTATGCTATCAGTATATCATAATAAGGTTATCACGATTACTGCCGTTAAAGTTAGTTTCAAATTTAAACACCAGTTAGAAATAAATGTCGTAGATGTCAAATATTTTTCATGGTTAATTATTAGTTTGTCATAGAATTAATCTGTATCCTTATCTCGCTTATTATAGCTAACACGCATAATCATAAGAGTTATAAAGAACGAGAATGTTAAAATTGATTTGACTTTTAGTTCTTATTTAAAAACAATTTCATTTTTGTGGTGATACTCAAATTTTCTCATGGTGTTATCTATTTATCACTATATGATGGGCACATTAAATATACCAGCTTTTAAATTTTGCTTCAGTTAATCGGATAAATTTCTATGACTTCAGTTTTTTGTTGACATTTTAGCTGGCAGGGGGTTTGAAACTATTTCACCAAGCAGTGTTTTGTGCTGATGATACCAAGTTAAGTCACATGCAGAAATAAAACGGCTACACTGTTTCTGAGCCACTTAGTACGTGATTTGGTAAGGATTGCTGGTTGGTTAATAGATGATTGCGTGTGTGCAGTGTTGTCACTGAGCTGCTTGATCAGTACTTCAGTTGCATGTTGCAGTGACTGTCATTGAGTTGTGTGCTAACAGTTGATTTGCGTGGTCAATGCCGGAGCTAGAATGTTGAGCCAGATATGGCAGGTTGTATGCATACAAGCTCACACAGGGCAATATAAAAAAATTAGATAGGGCAACATCAGGAAATTTGGTATTATAAAAGGAAAAATATAAGTTGAGGTGGGGTCTTGGCTCTAGCTGGAGCATACTTAGATCTGCCCCTGTGCGTGGTTGAAGTTTTGTTTCTTGTCATTGAATATGGACAGAATGAGGTGTCATAGTTTGTGTTCAGCTGATTTTTGCTACCTTCATTATGGCTTTCATGATTGTGGAGATGCAGTCGGTTGTGTTATGACCAATGCTTTATTACTGGGAGAAGCGCATGCCAAACTTATCCTTGTGCTTAGACGTGGTTTAGGACTAGAATATGCGGCTTCATTTCCCCTAGGGGTTTAGTAGCCAAGGCATTATGATAGGTTTTGTTTGCTTAGGTCTTTGCCGTAAATAGTCTGACTAGCGCCATGTAACCTCTAACAAGCAGTAGCAGTATCATTGGTAAAGGAAAATTTTCTTCTGAAGAAATTGTTATGTTTTAATTGATTGTCGAATTTTCCTTAATCTTGTCGCTTCACTGTGCCAAAACGAGTGCACTTCCTGGTTTTCAGCTGGATATTTAGGATGCACGGATAACGTTGATTTCTTGGGATTTATATTTTAACTGGAAATGGATACTTTACGGAATGCACTGACCAATGGGAAGAGCTTGGATCTGGATATGTTTTCAAGGAAAATATTACTTTCGTGCAGTTAGCGAGGATTCCTGATCTTTTGCTGGTTTCTCGATCTATCCATTCTATTTTGGGCAGTAATACCAATTTTAGCAGAGTAAATATTATTTTGTGCAAGATTGGTTAGGCTGACATAATATTGTTGGATTGAATATGGAATAGTAGACCAAAGGTAAATGTTTGTCTTGCAAAGTTTGTTTTGACTAAATACTTGTATGTTTGGATTATGGTTAGCCTAAAAGAATCAACGGTGAGGATAGTTTCCTACGGAGCAATTGCAGTTCTAAGATAGTTTCCTACGGAGCAATTGCAGTTCTATCTAAGCAGCACACTGTCACACCGTATGTGCACACACATCCCGTGATCACCACTAACCTTTGCTTCTCTCCTTTCATATGTCAGTATGCACTGCTTTCACATTTCTTTCCTGCTACCGATAGCTGCATCCCCTTACTTGACAATCTCTTCAATCATATGTTTGTACAATACAAAGTTGTGTCGTTCAAAACTCTGGTGTCAGTTTCAGTAAGCAGACGTATACTGCTTGTATGGATCAAGGAATGGGGAGACATGATGATGCGTTTGTTTTCATTTTAGTGTATGTTTTCATGTACTTGTTCATGTTCAGTTTTATTGACAAGGTAGATTCGACAATTGGGGTGGTGTAGTTTTGTTCCGTTGGTGCTCATGGAAGAGATTCATCGTTTTCACAGTACCTCGTGGTTGTGGTTTGGTGGTCTGACTGCTTGATAACTTAATCTATCATCTTGTTTGCTTGTCTTCTCGCAGTGGTTGATGGGCTTGTTTTTTCCTTTTAGAAATTCTATATTACCTTTTTACCATCTTCTTTAGGGTTCCCTGCTTATCCAACCCGATTTTTAGTGGCTTATGAACTGGAGTCATGCTAATGACAATATAGTTGTTTCATGTTAAGCTTGTGTTTTTCCATCTTGTATTTTTATTTGGAAGATTGCGCGGTACATTTGATCATTGGCATGTAATTGCAGCAAGATGGATTGAGTATGAATTACCACTGCTGATTCTGCTGCCAGGACGGGTTGATCATCTTTTTCATGCTAGTTTTTTGTTTGCATTTATGTGAATAACCCTAAGTGCTGTTTTACGTGATTGGGTTTTGATAAGAAGATATATTAGTTGTTGGATCAGTAAAATAGCGAAACAAAAGGATTTTTGGTGGTTTATCAGTCCATTGTTTTTCCGAATGGGCAGTAAAGATGACAATATCACTTAGCCTTTTCGGAAACTACAGAATTGATAATGATAAACTGTTCATCCTGCTTGACGTTTGCGTTACGTGATTTTTCATCAAAGCTCTAACATGGTAAGCGATATCTGCAGTTACCAGTGCATTTGTACAAGTTTCATATATTGATCATTTTATTTTGTCAATCAAGTTCTTTTCATATCTTTTCTGAAGTGTCCATGTGGAGAGATATATATGCTATATATTTGATTAGCTGCAAGTCCAAGCGAAATACGGGAGTGAACTAAAATGAAGTGTCCAACAGGAAAAAAAATAACTGAGAAAAATTGCTTTTATTAGCTGCATTTGACATGGAAAACAAATGCTATATTTGATTAGCTGCGTGTTCATTATCTTTCAGCTAACACACCACTTATCAAATGTATTGTTTTTTTACTGTCTGCTGAGCATGCAATGTCATTGCAGGTGATGCTAGAGAGGGATTCAGGCCGGCCGCGTGGATTTGGCTTTGTGACATTTGCAGACAGAAGAGCTATGGATGACGCCATATTAGAGATGAACAACCAAGACCTGAACGGACGAACAATCACCGTGAACGAGGCCCAACCGAAGCCCACCGACGACCCTCGCGACTATGATTACGGCACAGGCGGCAGAGGAGGACGCGGCTACTCATCGGGCTTCCGTGGCCCAGGAACTGGAGGTGGTTACCACGACCGCGATAGGGGTCGGGGCCCTCCACCCGTAGGCAACTCGGACTGCTTCAAGTGCGGTAGGCCCGGTCACTGGGCCCGTGAATGTCCTTCCGGTGATGGTGGCGGAGGTAGGTTCCCTTCAAGACCTAGGTTTGGGGGTGCCCCAGGAGGGCGTGGGGATCGATATGGCGGTGAGGACCGCTTTGGCGGTGGTGGTAGGTATGTCGATGATAGGTACGATGGAGGACGGTATGGAGATCGAGATAGGGACAGGTTTGATGGTAGGAGCAATGGAAGGGATAGGTACAGTAGTGATAGGTATGGTGGAGATCACTATGTTGCTGGTGATAGGTACGGTGTGGGGCCGGATAGATACCCTGCGAATGGATTTGGGAAGGAGAGGGGCAGTTATGATAGGGATGTTCCTCCGAGAGGCGTGGGTGATAGGTATGTGGGTGCTGATAGGTATGTGAGTGGTGGTCCTACGCGTTATGAAGGTGGTGGTGGCTACAGGGAGAGGCCTGGTCCTTATGATCGCCCTGCTAGGGTTGGTCGTCCTTCATCTTATGATCGTTGATTACTTTATGCTGATTTTGTTCATCTTCTTTATCCTTTTTAAGGTTTTAGCTTTGTTTTTTTTTTGTTTTTTATGATCAGACTGTTTTATTGCTGTTGTTTCGGCCTGGTGATGGACTTGTAAGGGGGAATGTAAACGGTTGTAATGTACCAAGACTTGTTAGGTTACTGTTGTATGTTTGTTGGTTTGGTCTTCGGTTGTTTTGATTTATATTTGTAGTTCTTATGTGACATTTGAAACCTGCTTGGTGGATTACCGTTTTAATTGTTTTTGGTTTGTTTTTTATTTATGATTATCTCATGTGTAACCGATGTTGTCTAGTCGTTTCCATTTTGCTTCTGCATACATTTTCTCTGTATTCGACCATTTTGGGTTTGAAAAGTTAAAATAAGGCATGGTTCCTTAAAACCAAAAGCTGAATTTTTGTTTACTTTCGTTGTAAGCGAGTTCGTATGTTTTTGTGAATTTTAGCTCAATGCTGAAAAAGTTTTTTTTCAAAGAAATTGTAAATGTTAAAACATCATTGAAAAATAAAAAAGACGTAGGAATGTTTTACTTGTGAAGTATGCAGATGCATCGTGTGTGTGTTCCCGTTTATTTGCTTTTGATGTATTTTTTATTTATTTATTTTGCATGAAGGTGAAGTGATACAAATCAAGTTTCGAAAGTTGGTGATTTTTTATGTGATTTTCGATGTTTTTTTGGAAGATTTTCCAAAATTAGTGGTTTAATTTACATATGCTTTTTTGATAGAGATCTCTTGTATATTTTGAAATTTTTCTGTAACTTTAGCTGTACTATCTCTTTAGAAAATGTTGAAAGTCTTAAAATCAATCTGAGTCCAGTGTTTTTGTAAAATAAGTGGTACAATTTCATATTCAAAATTTAGAATCCAAATATTTGATTAAAGCATGATAGAGATTAGAGTATTAACAAAATTTGTGTTAAGCACTTAGAGATTAGAGATTAAAGCATGATAGAGGTTACCCAACCGTAACATTGAGATTTTTGCTTGGAAGTCCACGTTCTCTTTTCACTAGGGATATATTGTAAAAAAAGAAAATGCAAAAATTCTTTTGCATTGATTGACTGTTGTCTTACGAATACAAAACCTTAGGATCAAATTGATTTGCAGTATACAAAGTTTGCTAATATTTAAGCACTTTTTGATGGCTAAATGAATCAAAATTAACATGACTGCTAAATGCAATAAAAATTTTCTTCATACAGTAAACGGCAATTACAGATTAGCCCTTGCTAATATTAAATGATCTGATGACTCATTATTGAAGTAGACAGCTGACCGGCACCATTTCCCAAGAAAGACACTGATAAGTGAAGGATATTACAGTAAATTAGATCAATTTTTGATTACTGCATGAAGTAAATTTTTACTGCATTTAGCACCACCCTTTTAATAACGTAAAGCGGTGGTTTGGTGCACCTTTGCTCTTCATTTTTTGGTAGGAAAACATACAAAAATTTTCTGTTCTAAGGACGTAGAATTAGTAAAGGCTAAGGTGAGCTTCAGTTGGTATATATGGATCGGTCCTGCTCGTTTCACTGACCTAGAGCGATAAATAACGTACCTTCTTCGTTACCAAATATAGGTTTAATCATTTGTTATAGGCTGCCTGTCATTTTTAACCGAATTTTGATCATTCACCTAAGTGTGACTTGATGATTATCGAAGCAGCAACCAAAACGGATGATTGAAATGTGCAAATACCTAAGTCCAAGCAAAGCCACAGGACAACACCCCAACAAACTCAGCAGAATAGATGTACGAACGTGTTCATAACACAAATCATAGGCATCAAGGTTTAGATCGGATATGAACAGGGTTGTAGAGTTTAGCTTGTTCAACTTCGAACAAGATTACTCCACATTCATCAAATACGCGGGAGATTGCATTGGCCAACTTTAGAATTAGGGCCTAAACAGGTAGAACTAGGAATGGGAATGAGGCGCGGGGAGTACATCCTCCGCCTCCATCTCCACTATCTATTTATGTCCTCCGTACCCACCAAATCCCCGTTTAATACCCAACGGATTCAGGTAGGGGAATACCCAACTGTTATGAAGGACCCGTCGGGTAACCGATAACCATTAACTCAAGTGTATAACAGTACACTTAAATGCTAAAGGAATGGTCTAGACAATGTCTCTGTCACGTCAACAGCTTAGTAAAAATGGTAAAAAGATGTATATTCACGGCAACAACTTGTGCTATGAATATGTTTTTCTTATTATATATAAGAAGGAAAAAGAATGGACACAGACACAACAAACAACATGCATGATATGAATAGTTGTTATTATTAAAATAACATTTAATAAGCACAGCCGCATGTGAAAGGATATAATTTGTTAAACTGAGTAGACATAGCACAAGTGCACAACAATCCATGTTTCTAGTTAATGTATATATGCCTAATGTACATGTTCTTTAACAAAAAATACATATCGGGTCGGATATGGGGGCAAATAATATTACCTCTATACCCACCCCGTACCCGCTTCAGGTATTGAAATCATCCTACGTCCCCACTCCATTATCCGCTAAGTCGGGGAATCCCCACCCGATTAGGTGCGGGTCTCCGCGGGTATGCATCCCTATGGATTAAATTTCCATCTCTATGTAGAACACATGCCTCAGGCGGTGGACCCTGATTCGACATTGATTTGAATCGGTAGTGATCCGAGCAAATGTCGATTCAGGGGTCTACACTTGTATGATCTGGTCGACTCCACTTTGAGACTCTTTAATCGAATTTTCAATCCAGTTCAAGGTTGCCTCTACCTGTAAATGCCAATTGCCTTGGAGAAATTTGGATCTTTGAGCTTATTTTAGTTTATTTTTTATATTGTACTCCGAATCTTCGACGATTCGAAATATGTAAACTTCAAATTAGGAACGAAATTACTGAAATCCTTAATGTGGTCATAAGCTAAAACGCCGAACCGCTATAAACCGCCGTATCTAGTTTTCTTGTTGTTTTTCCATAGGTTTCATTAGTTTTAGTTTATATCTCTTCATTTGATTCTTTATACATTTATTTTTGGATGTTGAGCCATTTCCATGTAAATGATTTTTTGCTTCCACTGTGAATTGTTGTGAAACATATCTACCTTTTCATCTTCAAAATCTCTATTTCTACTCAAATCCATGAAGATAACTATAAGGAAAGTTTAGCAATTGTTTCGAAGAAAGGATCTTCAACCTTGTATGCTAACACGCAAGAGGACGCTAGCATTTAGCAGGAGAACCTGAATGTTGTTGTCAACTACTATTGTTCCATCTTTGTTGGATCCAGTCACCCGTGCAAATCTAATGAACTTGATGAAGAGGCTGGAAGAAGAGGCGTCGAACTAGCAGAGCAACGACAGTATTGAATTGACAAATCAGGTCAATCAAACGAACATTGAATTCGCTGACAGATGAAAGAGCTCTCCAACTCCACAATTCAATGATTTTGAATATTTCTTATCTTCAAAATAGAGCTATAGAAGCCAGTGTCAGAAGACAGAAGGAACCTGAGCTAGCGATGCTGCACAAGATCAAATTTTGGTCGACAACCAGCTTCGGCTTCGATTGCGAACCCGTATAGGAGATACATGCTGTAACGATCCAAATTTTCGATCCTTAGAGTCGACACTAATGCATTCATGGTATCATGTGTCAAACATCCAAATGTCAGAAAATCAAATTATTCGGGGTTAAAGAAAAAGAAGATAAACAGAATCTCAGAATCGTCGCAAATAACATATAATAATCACAAAATACTTTACAAAACTGATTACATCAGAGTTACACTAGTACAATTGTACCCTAGGACAGTTATTGTAGCCTATCCTTATATATTAGATAAAGAGCACATAATGTACAACGAAAGCCTGGTAATAACTAATTATCGATGAAGTCTCATGCTCCAAGCTCCTCCAAATGCATCCGTGAAAACCTGAACTACTTGGCTGCTCATAAAAATTTGAGCATCCAAGAGTTTTAGGGAAAGAAAATAAAACTCCGTATCAGACATAGGTCTGGTGTGAGAAAACTCGAGCAACTTGATTATTATATTTAAAAACATTTTAAAAACAAAAGGTATCTCATAAGACCACGCCCGACATAAACACATATGAGTTTTTATACGGTAATTAAAGTAATTTATAGAAAATATCATGATATTATAATAATATATAAGTACAAATACAAAGAAAAATAGCTGAAATGTTTGCATCTCATGTTTTAGCAAAACTGGTTTACATCTAAAACCATAAAGGCACGTATTAGAGACTGGATTCCACACTGTAGCAAGGTATGAGACTACCTTCCGTGATGCACCCCTAGGAAATGCACCAGGGTCTGACAAGAACCTCTTGTACCCCTACGAAATAGAGATGGACTTCCCCTCGAACATGACAATCCGGTTGACCTCATCCTTGACGTTGTAACGTGGTCACACTGTCTATGATGCTTGTGCACAACCAAAACTGAAGAATGCACCTAAAATGGGATGAAAACTCCTAATGGTGGCCCACTACATGATCGTGGAGTATACTCCTTTTTTTCCATTTTCCTCGTTGATGAATCCAAAGGACACGTCTTTACCTTTCTTCACCTGTTCCCAGTTGGAATGCCATATCATCATTTCTAACACACTAATTGATTCTCACAAAAATTCAACCCTTGAGTTCGTTTCCCTCAAGGAAGGGTATTAGGCATAAGAGGGTTTACCTCCTACACTACCGGTAGATGTATGTTTGTAAAAACCAATGTACATGGATCAGAAACACAATGTCAGACATTTATCCATACAAATCGTCCTGGATCTGAACGAACCGAAGGCAATTCTTTTACTACATCTTGTCGGGAATCACCCCTAAGATTAGTAACAAGTATTCCTTGCAATACGAAGGCTCCATACCATATGGACCACTACTACAATATATATCCTGGTAGCTAGCAAAAAACGCTCAACAAGCAGTCCTTTCTATCCCAAAGGTCTCTACCTTCAACTCTAGTCTTCAAGTTGTCATTGATTTCATCACCCATACAATTTTCCATATTCGCCGCTCAGTCGGATCGAAGTGGTTTCGATACTTGATATGATCTCGGTCTCTTTGAAACAACTATCGATAGTTTCCAGTAAACTCAACCCCGGTTCTTTAGAAAATAAACAGACAAGGTTAATTAAGGAGTTCACCTCTTAACCATTGGTGGACAGATTTCATTATCCCTTGTCCTTAGGGAACTAAACAAGGCTTATACGTGCAGTGAATCATTAATAGGGATGACTATGCCATATAACTCAAGTGTTTTTCCAAAGATATTTTCAAAGCAAGATTTTCTTCTAGATTTGATAGTCGGTTATTTAACCAACAAACTAAACACACAAAACAATTCAAAATCTATTAGGCAAAGCAGTTCCTAAGCCTTATTTCTAGACTCTTTTATTAATCAGATTTCAGAATATTACCTTTAAATATATGTATACTTATCCCTTGGCATAAGCATATTCACTAAACATCTACAAAGGATTTCTATTTTTTGTCCTTTCTTATTCTTCTTTGTTTTTCAAAATTAAATTTTATATGTTTATATTCTTATACTTTATATTTATATAGTTTAAAACCTTATAATTTTATAAATATATTTATATAGTAGTAGATGTGTCCATTCATTCAAAATACAAAATTCAAATTCAAATTTTGGTGCCAAGTTGGTTGAACTACTAAATCTTCGATATCTTTCTCACATGATGTTCGAATTCAGCAAATGAGTATACTATCCTGATTAGAAAAAAGGAGCATGTCGTAATAGAGCAGATCTCATCATCAAATTCCAGAAGATCAATTCAAAATTCAGAAAATTTTGAAGAAAAGGATCTAAAAACCGGGTATGCCTTAATTAATTTTTAATTTTATTTGGTTGAATGGTTAAATGGTTGATTTGTTTGTTTGCTTTGTTTTGAATTTAAATTTTTTAAATTTAAACTTGAAAATTGAAATTCAAATTTAAAATTTGAATTTTGTAATTCAAAATAGTATTATAATAATAAATAATAAAATAATTTTTTGAATGTTTGTTAGGATTAATATTATTTCAGGAAATAATTAAACCTGAAATATAAATCGATAATTTAAAACCAAAGTCACAAAACCATAAAGGCTTGTAAAATGAAATTCAAATTTTGAGTTTCAAAAGCTTAAACTTTCAAACTTCCCTCCATCTTTTAAATAAGAAAATGCAAGTACAATTCTAGTTATCAACTCTTTCTGTCTACTTATTTTTTTTTATATATTTTTATTAATATGATTGAAATAATTTAAACTTTTCAAAAAATTTGATATTGTTGTAAAATATAAGTTTTATATATCTTTATTTTAAGCACATATAGTTTAACTTTTATATTTTTCACATATAATGACAATTTTGGGTTACATAATAATAAATATTTGTTATTTCATACTAATTTTTATTTATATATTTAATATTTTGGTATGTAGAAATATCTATATATATGTGACTTTTATGTCTTAAAAAATATTGTTTAAATATAAGAAATTATAACTTTATATATATTCATTTTGTTATAGATTGTTCTTTAGTAAATAAATATGTTTGGATTTCTAAAGTTTAATTTTAAAATTAATTTGTATCAAGAAGATTATTGTATATCTCATAATAAATTTTAAGTTCTTTCCAAATCAATCTTTATATACTATTATGAATATATGTTTATAGTCTACTTTATATAATTTTATATTCTCTTTAAAAAGATCTTCATTTCCTACTATATTTACCTTACTAGTATTATTTAACTCCATAATTATTTTGAATATTTTGCTACCTATCATGAGTTTATTAAACCCTTAATTTCTTTCATTAGCATCATTAACTTAAGTCTAAAAATTAATATTACCTTTAATTGATTTATAATATATGTAGAATTTTGAATATCTTTAACCAAAATAGATATAATCATCAAATCATTCGACGTATTATCATTACCCACCTTATTTCATATCATACATCATTAAAGTGCATCTCAAATCATTTACATCACAATTGCATTTCATTCAGTATACCACTTCATATAGTTTTTCATATGTCATACTGCATTATAACCAACACATTGCATTACATATTAAATTTAACTCTACACATAACAAGTATATAGTATGAAAAGTTTTTATTAGAAATATAGGATTGTTAATTAAATACATAACATATTTACTTTGTCTTGATTAATTAGATTGAATTGATTGATTTATTTGGTTCGTTTGTTTTGTATGACGTGAATAACTTGATTTACTTACTTGACATGGTTAAATTTCATTAATGGTTGATAGGTTTGTTAGAAATATACTTATGAATTTATAGTTGATAGGATCTTTATAGGTTTTAGGATAAATAGAAGTTACAAGAAATGTTTAGTTTCATGTTGAAGTTTTGTGACAACAAAACTTAAGTTGATTGATTGATCGAATTGAATTACTTTACTTGTATCATAATTTAAAGAGTATCTTATCAGAGTTATTTCTAAGTCTAGATTAAGGTCTTATTATAGTTTTAAGGGAACTAGAGTATAGGCTAGGCCACTAGTTGGTGATAACCCCTAACATTTGGAGGTTTAGTCTTGTATTAGACTAAGGGGGAGTTTTATAGTTTCTAGATTTAATTAAAGGTTCAAGAAGTGTTTATTAACACATATTATTTAATTTGATTGATTTGGTTGATTGCTTACATTGATTGCTTGAATTAATTGCTTGAATAGATTGCTTGAATTGCTTGCTTGAATTGCTTGTTTGGATTGATTTTTTGAATTGGTTATAAACATTGATTAGATTATTGCCATGTTTACTATTCTTCTATTATACTAGTATAGTCATAATTTTAGGGGGATTTATAATCTTTTAGGCTTAGAATCATAGAGTTAGAGGGAGCTTTAAGGACATCATATAATCAAGGATAGTTATATAGAATATTATAATAGAATATATATATATATATCTATATAGAGAGAGAGAGAATTTAGAGGGAGTATTTTATGATAATAGATTTAGGACTCAGGGGGAGTACTTTACATTAGTATAGGAATTATTTAGTTAGTTATAGGATTTAGGGGGAGTAGTTTTAGAAATTCTTTTTGATAATGCCAAAGGTGAAGAAATTATAAAATATAAACATAGTTTATAGAATTCATATAGACAGGGGGAGTATTTGAAAGATCATCATCAACAGGTATATAAAGGTATGATATTTTATAAACTAAGGTTGCCATCATCAAAAAGGGGGAGATTATAGGAGAATGGAGTTTTGATGACAACAGCCTTATTTCAATTATCATTGATTATAAAATATATACTAACACTTTTTGTATATAATATATATATATACACACACACACACATATGCAGGAATTATATACAGGAAATATTACTGAAGACTATACAGTTTTAAAGATGATATAGATTCAATGATCAGAGAAATTTAAAGACTCATGAGTATTCAAGATTTTAAGAACTCAAGAGTTCAAGATTAATATAGTCATAGAGTCTAGATTATGTAAGACTCTAAATAGCACTCCAGGTTCAAATTCTAGTTTCCAAATTCTGATTTTTAATTCTATCCTCAATCCTCTCTATTTTATTTTCTATCTTTTCTATTTTTTCCTTTCTTATTCTTCTTTGTTTTTCAAACTTATATTTTATATGTTTATATTCTTACACTTTATATTTATATAGTTTAAAACCTTATAATTTTATAAATATATGTAAATAGTTTAATTTTATGTTTTCATATAATTTTATACTTTATAATATTAATTTACAATACTATATTTTGATTCAAGAATTTCCATAATTATTTTTATATCAAAACACTTGAAAAATGTTTTAAAATTCAAAAATACACCAGGGTATGTTGACATACCAAAAACACCATGTCGACATATAACTGTCACTTTTTTAATTTTGAAAGGAAATGTCTTTTCACTATTTGAAACGTTTCAGAAGCATTACAACCTTTCATACATTATAGAAGGGGGTTGAAACCAAATTTTTAAACATATCTTCTTCTCCACTTTCATCCTCTTTCATTATATAATCATTCTTAATCATTTTTATGATTTCTACACTTATACCCTGTTGAATTCAATTCTGTTTTGATCAAACTTCTTCTCTCTACACTTTCTTCTCATCTATCTCTGAATCAAGTGCTATTAAAGAGTTATAGGTCTGTTTGTAAAATTTTGGGTTGTGTTAAGGAATCGGTGGTATCCCTTGTAGCCGTGAAATCAAGGACGGGTAATCGGTGGTATCCCTTGTAGCCGTGAAATCAAGGAGGTTGGAATCGGTGGTATCCCTTGTTGTCGTGAAATCAAGGAGGATGTAATTGGATTTTGATATAGTAATAAAGCCCTGCGCAATCCAGCGTTGCGTGGGACTGGACTTAAGAGCAATGTGAACCAGTATAAAATCCAGTGTATTCTTTCATTTTCTGCATTTTTATTCCTGTTTATTTTGCATCTATGTTTGAATCTGTGTCTGTAATTGTGTTTTTGGTGTTTGATTCATCTCGTAGTTCACATAAGTTTTAGATTTTGTTTAAATTCTCACAAACTCTATTCACCCCCTCTAGTGTTTGTTTGCCTTAACGATCCATTCCGCCTTCCCTAACAATTGGTATTAGAGCAAGGTTTTTCAAAAAGTTCATAATCTGATTTTTGAAAATGTTAAAAGGAAAATGTAACACCCCTTTTTTTAACTATGCTAATGAGGATAAATTAAAGAATAATTAATTTAATATTAAGAATTAAGGGAAACGGACTATGTCATTGCATTCGTCTTGAAATTTTGTTTTAGATTGACACCTGGTTTGCATAAAACGGATAACGTATGAAGAAGTTATGAACGATAGAAGTTTGACGATCAAAACAGGGATAACTGGCGCACTTGACAAGTGCGCCAAAGCAATTTTACACTGGCACACCTGCCAAGTGTGCCCATAGTGTTTTTTGGGTATCCGGGCCTTTTTCCAAGTGGTTGGCGATCCATGACCCGATTCACTCTAGGGCTGAGGTGGCATTCGAATTCTAGAGGCTGGCAGCTATAAATATATCTTCCTTTCTCTTTTTTTTCATTCTATAAACAATGGAGACCAGATGCCATCAGTGCTTGAACGGAATCTAACATTTTCTTCTTCTACAAATCAAGCGCCTTAAGTATAGATCTGAGATTCAAATTTTAGTTTTCTCCGTCTATTCTCATAGATCCGATCCTTGTGAGTATAGTTACTTTTAGGTTTAAATGATTAAAAGTAAACATGGTATGACTATGGTTTGGATATACACCTGTGATTAAATCATCTTGGATTTATCATATTTTGTGAATCTAAAATATTCTATGGCTTGGATCTCAATATTTATCATATTAGATCTATTGTAAATTTTGAATCTATGACATCCTTGGATCTTAACTTGTATTATGCTAGATCTACTTCTATAGATCTAATTCATTTGTGATGTCATATTTGGGATCTTAACTTGTACTATGCTAGATCTACTTCTATGGATATAAATTCACTTGTGATGTTATATTTGGAATCTTAACTTGTACTATGTTAGATCCACTTCTATAGATCTAATTCACTTGTGATGACATGTTTGGGATCTTAACTTGTACTGTGTTAGATCTATTTTCTTTAGATCTAATCCTTTTGTGGTTAATTCATCATGTCACATATGCGGATCTTACCTTTTCTCTAAGTTTGTAGTTAATTTGGAATTATCAGGATATGGACAATTGATCCTTTGTTTAGATCTAGTTTTATCATTATCCTTTTTACTAGATCTGTTTTTATGTCCACCTTAATTTTCATATTGTGATTAATTAAGATCTGTTATTATTGGACATATGGATTCTTATTTAGATCTGTTCATCATATGTATTGGATCTAGTTTTATCAATACCCTATTTACTAGATCTATTTTTATGCCCACCTTATTATGCCTATTACTTGTCTATGCCAGTATATATGTTTATGTCACTTTTAGTGTGATAACCCCAAACTCTCGTGCCATGGAAGTAAGATAATCATTGGAATATAACACATTTATCACATCAGTAGATTACAGATAATAGCATAACAAATGAAATCATAAAATAATATCATCATCATAGCAGTGGAATCAAAAATATCATCAACATCAGAGTTGCACAGACACAGGATGCTACTTAGCACATAAAAGGTTCCAACAAATAGAAAATAAGTCTGGAACATCATCAATTACAGCATAGATAAAGTGATGTCTAAATGTCCAAAATAGAGATAAAAGATAGTCTTCGTCTTCTGCCAAAAGAGCACACCATGCTGTGGTGCATATCCAAAAATAAAGCCTATTACCTGTTTACTTGGCTGCCCATGTAAAAATAAGGGCACCCGAGTTTGCAAGTGAAAACAAACTACGAGTCAGTCATAGGACTGGTATGAGAAATCTTACTTAACTTATCTAATAATAAGGCTAATCATAGGACCACGCCGCTAACGCGGAGCGGGTTTACTCAATTGGATTTTCAGTGCATAAAATAAGTAAATCTTTTAAAACAGCGCAATCCTTTTTAGAAAAATGAAACCATTATAAGACTCAAGTCCCATCACACAATGCAACGCAAACCAGAGGATAGAGTTTTACCTTATAATGGTCAAATATGATTGATACGTATAAAACTGGATTTTATTATTAGTGTCTTGTCATTTTAAAACACTTTCAAAGTAAATGTATCAATCCTAGACGACATAACTACCATATAATATGTCGCCATATATAGGTTTATAGACAAATCCGTAATTTCATATTGGAAATTGGGTTTCCATCATGAGTCAAGGCTAGGGATGGCTCCTTCCGATTTCTAGATACTCTAACAAATGCCTCAGGACTCGGACGCTGGCGAGCCCTTGGAATCGGTAGGGTCGGTCCACATATACTTTAGTGGATTAGTTATTCCTGAACAATATGTTTCCCGGTCCTATCGGACCTATCACTTGGCCAGCAGCGACCAATATCCAAGGCCTCGCAATCTATCATCCACATAAGTAAAAATATCTGCGCTCCATATCATGACACCACTTCTAGCTAGAAAGAAACACAAATTCTCCCTACAGTCCTTATCCTCTTTCTCACCCATACCGGGGTATGAGGCTCGCGAAGTAACGCTATACACAAAACTATTCTAATTAAAGCTATGCTTTGATCATCAACCACAAGACTCTGCTTTTCAACAAAAGCCTTGATCTTTTGTATCTTAGCATGCCACATTGACAATCCACGCCATGTAACTGATGTCTATCAATATATAACCTCTGAGCTCATACGTCTCAGAGAAGGGTGTTAAGCAAGAGAATAAATTATCCGCCACCAAACAGATATATATTTAATAGATTTCAATGAACACAAAACGAAATCCAATGTCAGACACACACCCATTTACAAGTCCGTTCTGGGTCTGAACGAAACCGGAGGCACCTTATTCCTCGTCCCGTATGTCCAATATGGAAGAGAGGTTCTCGCATATCCAAACAATCAACAAGTATGTCCGGACAACTACCACGTTAACCCTTTACTGGGAGCTACCCAATTCAAGGCATCAGTAGTCGCCCATTCGATGTGAAGATCGCCGGTCTTCAACCACCGTCTTCAATGTCTTCGACTTTAAACCGTCTTACAATTATTTGAAATGAGATATTACTCGGTTTTTTCAAATAATTCTCTAATATATATAATTCAACTCATTTCATATCGTTAATAATATTTTATAATGATTTATCACTATTTTTATTTATATAAAAATAGCCCATTTAATTCGAACGACATTTCAGGTCGTTACACGATTCTGGCGCTGTTTTTATCCAAATTTGAATTACACATTTCTCGAAATCTAACCGTTTGATCTTAACAAATTTAATATCGATGGAAAGATCTTTCCAAAGCGAACCCAACGGTTCCATTTTTGCGAAAATCCGATGGTCGGATCTTTTGGTATAATCGTTTAAGGTTACAATTCAAAAACGTGAACTACCGCACGTGATTAGTTTAATTTTAATTTATATTTATATATATAAATATAATTTGTTTGATGATTTTAACTCTATTTATTTTATTTCACGTAAATTTTGTATAATTAATATTCATATTAAAAAATATATTTTTAACATACAAACATATATTTCAAGACATGACTATTTAATTCACTTTATTAACATGTTAAAAATAATTTTTTTTATCTAACCAAAAATATTGATTCCTTTATACTACTTCACTAACATGTTAAATACAATGTTTTTATCTAACAAAACATTTTTAACATATGGTTCTTTTTATCCTAACTAACATGTTAAAAGTTACATTTTCAATGATAAATAATATTTTAATATGTAGTTCTTTTTATTTAAACTAACATGATAAAAATATCATTTTCAATGACAAATCGTATTTTAATATGTAATTCTTTTTATTTAAACTAACATGATAAAAATGTCATTTTCAATGTCAAAACATGTTTTAATATGTAATTCTTTTTATTTAAACTAACATGATAAAAAGTGACATTTTTAATGATAAAACCTATATCAACATATAATTCTCTTTTTTTTTCTACTTTGCTAATATGTAAATGACATTATTCTAATGAATCAATACATATTTAACTATTAACATCGCTAACATGTAAATGACATGATTTTAACGAGTTAAAACATATTATTGTTTTTCTACTTCGCTAATGTGCAAATAATAATGTTTTAGTAAACAAACATATATTAACAAAAGGCCGTTTTTCTACTTTGCTAACATGTAAATGATTACATTTTTTTTGGCAAGGCTGACCCGTTTTTATAGTGATCCGTAACACTGTTTTATTAAAGAAAAATAAAGGAGTACAAAAAACATAACAAATACAGATATCTTTGATTACAACTGATCATGTTACACAAAGATAGTTTTTTAAATTACTTTTCTAAAGCTACACCGCCAAAAGAGATAGCTACTCGTTCTTATGAAGATTTCTCAACATTTCCTTCTTCATACTCCGAGTGATAGGTGTTTTTGGACCTGCCTTTTCAGTGGAGCTAGAAGTCGCATTCTCCGTGATTATGTCTGGTGGTCTCACCTTATAAGCAGATGGGGGAGCCAAGTGCACATAAGGGCTTGCTGGGTTTCCGTTTGCAATTGGAGAAACTGTCATTTTCTTCATCGTCTTTTCAATAATTACCTGTAGCTTAGCTGACAATGCGTCAATATGACCGGTGTGCATTTGTTCAAAAACAAATTTGGAGCAGTAGTCATTGAAATGATCCAGTTTTCTTTGGTACATTGGAAAGTTCACAGCAGTGCAAACTTGCTCAGCTAAGACCGTTTTGATGGTCGATATATCTTCATTGATTGCACGAATATGAGTGGATCTTGCTGCTTCTATCGCACTTAAAGGACTTGCATTTTCAGGGTCTACTATAACTTCATTTATTCTTTCAGTTGAACCCCCAAACACAGAGGTAAGGATTTCATCCACATACGAAATTTCTTCAGCTTGAGTTACATGGTTAGATTTTTCTTTGTGTTCCTTCATCAGTGCAAGTTGTACTTACATGCACTCTACTTGTATCATTTTCAATGCAAACTTTATCGGATCGCTGAATATCAGCGCGCACTTCCCCAACAACAGTTCTCTCCTTGTCCGTAACACTATGACTATTCACTTCGTTATGGTATTTATTAATTCCCATTTCATCATTTATGACAATATTGTTCTTCTCGATGTTCACTGCTTTTGGGTTCTCCTTTTGTCTCGCATGATCACTATTTGTATCTTCATCAGTGCTCACAATATGTTGAGCATTATCGTTGTTGCCACTATTACACTTATCAGTTTCAACAATCTCTCCTTGCTCAATTTCATCATTGATAACATTACTTGTGTCTTCCATATCACTCACAGGTAAATTCATGAATCGATTTGACGTACCTATACCATTTGCAACAAGTGTTGGTGGTGACACATCAACCATAACATGTTTCCCTTTATTCGTACTATTAACGACAGTTCTTACTTGTTTCTTTCTATTAACCACTCTGCTCTAATTACTCGCTTCGGTAGTCGTAGCATAGCGGGCTTGTTGAGTCATTTTGCTCATGTTTACTTCCTTTGTGGCCTCATCAGTTGCTCTACCCTCTTGTTGGATTGTTTCTTTTTCACCATTACTTATACCTTAATCCTGCTTCTCACCTTCGTTCTGTTTCTGAAATTGGCATTTGACAGACAATGACCAAACACATTACATAGTAAGCATAACTCCGATTTCCAGAGATAGTAAACTTTCACAAACTATATTGAACCATCTAAGTTTTTGACTGGGAATGAATCTGGTAATGGTGTGTTAGCTAAAACTTCAACAATACACTTAGCGTACTCCAATCTATTTAAATTTTCTGTATTCGTGTCCATACATAGAAATTTCCCCACTCTAGTGACCATCCAGCTGATACCTACATGCTACTAATGGAATATTGTACATTTTGATCCAAACTGGGATGACTTTAACACTATTAGCAACATTACTCAAGAGGGGCTCCCATGGTTTAACGATGAATAACTTGTTGTGGATAATAACAGGGTCAACCTCAAGAACTCTAATATGGTTTTCCATTGAAGAAAACTGGAAAAAGAAGATGGTTCCATTCGATCTAAATTGAATTGTACCTTGTGGCCCCAGTGGTTCCTCAAGAAGTTGACTGCCGCAGAGTACGGCAATGGCTCGTCCAGGAAAAAACCGCCGAGGCACCCATTCCATTGGTCTTGGCTTGCTTGAATGATGTTGTCAGTTGGAATACGGTTCTCACCCTCGAATTTCAGAATAATATCGTTGACGACATAGCTTCCAGCGTTCTTTGGCTTCGAGACAAACGGATAAGACCATTTTTGCTTTGGGAAAGGGTCTGGATCTAGGTTAGCTTCGACGGTGGGGTTCAGCGCGATTAAGGGTTTTTTTGAGGGTGGAGGTGGTTCTGGCGAGGGAGGAATTGGAATCGGTGGAGGGTCTAGAGGCTGAAGAGGTTGGAATAAAATAGCGGAATTTGAGATTGGGATTTCGGAAGCGGAGATGAAGGTCGCCATTGTGTTATTCTCAAGTTTTGTTTTTGTATATCTATGTTTGTTGTTTTATAATATGTGTATATTATTACATAACATTTATTCTGAATGATTGCATTTTTATAAACAAAATATGTATTAATAAATGATCATTTTCCACGTTGCTAACCTGTAAATGATTACATTTTAATTAAGAAGACATGTATTAACAAATGATCATTTTCTACGTTGCTAACATGTAAATGATAACATTTTAATTAACAAGACATGTATTAATAAATGATCATTTTCTACGTTGCTAACATGTAAATGATAACATTTTGATAAACAAAGCATGTATTAATGAATGATCATTTTCTACTTTGCAATAAAAATATAATTTTATTGTCTAATCTTTTTATTAATACATGATTCTTTTTGTTGAATCAAACACGCAATAAAGATGTAATTTTTATCGTCCAATCTTTTTATTTAAAACATGATTCTTTTTAATGAATCTAACATGCAATAAAAAATCTAATTTTTATTGTCTAAACTTTTTATTTAAACATGATTCTTTTTAATGAATCTAACATGTAATAAAAAAATGTAATTTTTATTGTCTAATCTTTTTATTTAAAACATGATTCTTTTTAATAAATCTAACATGCAATAAAAAATGTAATTTTTATTTCTAATCTTTTAATTTAAAACATGATTCTTATTAATGAATCTAACATGCAATAAAAAAATGTAATTTTTATTGTCTAATCTTTTTATTTAAAACATGATTCTTTTTAATGAATCTAACATGCAATAAAAACGTAATTTTTATTGTCTAATCTTTTTATCTAAAACAATATTCTTTTTAATGAACTAACATGCAGTAAAAATGATATTTTTATTGTCTAATCTTTTTATTTAAAACATGATTCTTTTTAATGAATCTAACATGCAATAAAAAATGTATTTTTTTATTGTCTAATATTTTTATTTAAAACATGATTCTTTTTAATGAATCTAACATGAAATAAAAAATGTAATTTTTATTGTCTAATCTTTTTATTTAAAACATGATTCTTTTTTATGAGTCTAACATGCAATAAAAAATGTAATTTTTATTGTCTCATCTTTTTATTTAAAACATGATTCTTTTTAATGATTCTAACGTGCAATAAAAAGTTACTTTTAATGTTTAAACATTTTATTTAAAACATGATTATTTGTGATTCATGTATACAAAAAAAGTAATTTTTATTGTTTTAAAAATATTTTATTCCTATCATGAACATTTTATTGATTCATATTTACAATAAAATTATGGTTTTTATTGTATAAACATATTTTAACAAACATGGATATTTTATTGATTCACACACACAATAAAAATATGATTTTTATTGTATAAACATGTTTTATCAAACATGAATATTTTATTGATTCACATACAGAATAAAAATATGATTTTTATTGTATAAACATGTATTATCGAATATGAATATTTTATTGATTCACATACACATTAAAAATATGATTTTTATTGTATAAACAAGTTTTATCAAACATGAATATTTTTCTAACATACACAATTCGATCTAGCTATTCATCGCAATCACAAACAATCAATTCAAACTTTATACAACTCATATATGAATTTTATATAGCATATATATAAATTTCACATCGTAATCAACAATAAATTTTATTTTAAATTAGAGATCTCACATTGGGTTTGACTTATTCAAAAATTATAGATCGCTCTAAAATTTCTCCGGTCACTTCTAAAATGTAGTAGACACTGCCACGATCCCAACGGTTCCCGTTTCATGTGATTTCGACATCGTATGAACAAGTTATGGTTTTCATCGCATTTATGATATTTTGAATTTAATTAATTAATAAGAATTATCTCCTTCTTCCTTCAGTAAACCAAGGCCAACACCTTCTACGTTTTGTTCAAACTTAGGGCTCTAAATTTTGATCAACACATGACGCTAGACGACGATCAGGTGGCGCCACGTCGGAGAGGGGAGAGCGACGCACCAAGTGGGGCCCATGACGGTCAACTCACACGGCGCAAGGAGGCGGGGCGGTGGTTGATGCGGCTGAATTTCCTAGCCTTCGTGCGAACGAAATACACAACGGTGTATACCCTAATCCGTATGGATTTGAAGATTGGAGAGAGTACAACAAAATTCTCCCAAGGGTCGATGAATTTTATTGAGTGGATTAAGAGTTATCGGGGAAAGAAGAATTGAACATTTCTGGCGATTGACGAAAGGATGGTGGCAGCTACAGATAGGGTTAGGGTTTTCTTAGTTCTAGGGTATTTATATTATTTAATTATTTAATTCTTTGACACTAAAAAGGCCCGTTAATCCATACTAACTCCAAAACAATCCCAACGACTATTGCCTCTAACCAAATACCCTCATTCCGGATACAATGGACTATGTTTCGTAAGCCCGTCTGGCCATTTCAGTATGTTTTTCTTTAAATTAAAATATAAAACATTTAATATTAAATTTGAACGTATATTTTAATTTACCGGGGCCACATACTGACTCTAAAAATTCCCAAAAAATAAATCTAGCTATGTTTTGACAATACGGTCCTAACAAAATTAATTTCGTTGAATTTGGAGACCATCTGAAAAATGGCCTTTTAATGGTCGGTCCAATTCCAAAGAAATTACCAAATGCGTTTTAATTTACCACGCTCACATATTAATTCCGAAAATTATGAAAATTTATATCTAGTAATAATTTGACATTCTGAATCCAACAAAAGTGGTTTCGTCAAAAATGGAGGTCGTTTGCAAAATGGTTGTTTTTAATAGCTTTGTTATTATTTAAAAAATGGAATCTTTAAATTCTGACACATTTTCTGTTAAAATTTCTTAAAATGAAAATTTTAAATTGGTTCTGATTTTCCGGGTTGTTACAATCTCCCCCACTTAAAATCTCTTCATCCCCGAAAAGAAAACAATAGTAAAGTAGGAAATAAAATGGAAAATGGAAAATATTGTAAATGTACCTCAACATAAGAGCTAATCAGAGATGTCCACTCTGCACTTGGGATAATCCTGTTTAATGCTATCCTCGGTCTCCCATGTACAGTCTCCAGGATCTCCGCTCCACTGCATTTTGGCTAAATGGATTCTCTTGTTTCTCATAACTCTGGTTTCTTTATCAATAATTTTCACTGGCTCTCTTCTCATTGCTAAGCTTGGGGTAGTATCTAAATCTTGTTGTGCTGCTTCTTCCACAACCAAGTCTAGATTATGTACATGCTTTCGAAGTTAAGACATATGAAATACCTCATGTACCCCCGACAACTAGTCAAGCAACTTGTGATGACCCTAAACTCCCGTAGTACAAAAGCAAGGATAATCATTGGAATATAACACATAAACAATAACAACAAAATAGAAATATATAATTACAGCAGAAAATGTACATCAAATTACACTGGAAATAATATATCATTAGAGTTACACAACATAATAGGATTATACTTAGTTCATAATACAGTTTTCAACTTAATATAGAATGTTTGCAGCGGAATCAAACATAATATACAAAATGATGTCTGAACAACATAATAGAAATGATAGGATCCATCTTCAACTGGCCATAACTTTTGATCCCCGCTATGAAATTTTAATTTTTTGGATTCGTTGGAAAGATATTATTAAACGGATTCTAATATTTTTGGTTTCACTAAAATTCAATTTATTTTGCATCATGTACAGTCAATCAAAGTTCGAATTCAAATTTTCAAACTGCTGCGCTATTTCTAACTCATTTTAAAATTAAAATTTATTCATTCTAACTTCAGTTTAAATAAATTTTTAATCATTATTATTTAAAACAAATTATTTTAACTATTCAAAATAAA
>JASFAX010002864.1:0-44438 GCA_030737875.1 Allium sativum
GAAGTTAATCCAAAGGAGTAGTTGGGTAATCCAAAGGATTTAACAAGAAGTTAGTTGGGTAATCCAAAGTATTTAACAAGGAGTTAGTTGGGTAATCCAAAGGATTTAACAAGGAGTCAGTTGGGTAATCCAAAGGATTTAACAAGGAGTTAGTTGGGTAATTCGAAGGAGTTAGTCGTAGTTAATCCAAAGGAGATGGTCGAAGTTAGTTAATCCAACGGAGTTAGTCGAAGTTAATCCAAAGGAGATGGTCGAAGTTAGTTAATCCAAGGGAGTTAGTCGAAGTTAATTCAAAGGAGTTAGTCGAAGCTGAGTTAATCAAGTAAGTTAATCAACTTAAGCTAATCAAGTTGAGATAGTCAAGATGAGTTAAACAAACCGAGGTAATCCAAGTTAGTTAAAT
This sequence comes from Allium sativum, assembly GCA_030737875.1. Lineage (NCBI taxonomy): Eukaryota > Viridiplantae > Streptophyta > Magnoliopsida > Asparagales > Amaryllidaceae > Allium > Allium sativum. Next base: position 404 of record JASFAX010002864.1, read on the forward strand.
CGAAGTGAGTTAATCGAATATTGGTTATTCGAAGTGAGTTAATCGAATATAGTTTATTCGAATAGAGTTAGAGGAGTTAATCGAATATAGTTTATTCGAATAGTGTTAGAAGAGTTATCAAATATATTTTATTCGACAGGAGTTAAGGGAATAGAGTTAATCAAATAGAGTAAGTCGATTAGAGTTAATCAAATAGAGTTAATCCAATAGGGTCAGTCCATTAGAGTTAATTGAAAAGAGTTAATCGAATATAGTTATTCGAAAGGAAAGGTTAAGTACGGAAGTAGACAAAGAAATATAAAGTGAACTTTGCCTATTTCAAGGTTAGAAGTGTTGTTCAGTTAAGGTCTGAGAGGTAGTTCTACCCCAACTTGATTGGCTTCGTTTTTAACTAAGAAATGGGTATGGTTCGGCAGTAAAGAGGAGTTAAGTGAATTCAGTAATTAAAGGTAGTGGAAATGTTTTCCAGTGTTAATAAATTTTCTAAATTTAGAAAATAGCAAATGTTGAATATAGGGAAACAGGAGATGTAAAATAAACCAAAGAAATTAATGTTAAATGATGTTTGTTCGATATTATTTCCACCTGGAAATAATATCGTTGTTTGCACACTTGTTTTTCTTTGATAGTTAACTCACAGACTATAGAAGTGTAGACCATTTTAACGTTGTTAATATGGAGAGACCGGTTGGATTATTATCCAAAGAACCACTCTGTATTGGCATAAGCGTTGCAAATCATTTATGCCAAAGATAATTGAAGATGGAGTAAGTGCAAGGGCTATTGTATAAGTCTTAGATAACAGCGACTTAGATGGATATATTGAATAGTACCTTCGGTTTGTCCAGTCCCAGGACGACCTGTATGGACGAAATGTCTGACAGAGTATATCTATTGGATCGCGTAAGTTGATCTGTTCAAACGTATTCACGTTGGTGGCGGAGGAATTCGTTTCTCTTAGCTGTATACCCAGGTTATGTTTGGATAAGTCAATTTGTGATTTCGCGGGTATGATGATGTGATATTCTAAGTGTATGGATGAGTGTCTGACAGAGTATTTCCAGAAAGGTCACTTGCCTTGATTTCTTCAACTGTACCAAGAGTGGAAGCGGAGAAGGAAACTTCTTTTAGCTGACACATAATGTATTGCTGTAGACGTCAAATTAGTGATTTCGATGGATCTGACAATGTGACATTCGAAGTGAATCTGATGTGATGATGAAGCGTAACCTCAAGCCTCATCAACCGGTAAATGACAGAAATCGGGCAGGTAGCATGGCTATGTAGGTCGCACCTATTAGGGTGTATAATCACCTGATCTAGAGTTTCATTTACTTCTAAAAATCTATTGTTGATGCTGCCCCTTATCGGGAAGCGGTTGCTGATCCCAACCGTTGGCGATATACATTCGATACTCTCAGAGAAATGAGTGGTCGGTTATGTGTGGCCGGGTTGCAAGATGTTCTTGTTGAACCCAGTGTATTCCTCTCTAGAGGTACACTAGCAGAAGGTGATTCCATACCTTGTCATAGTTGGAAATCCATTATCCAATACGTGCTTGCGATTTTGATTGTATACTATATGTAGAACGTGAGATGAAAGCGTTTCTGCTAGATTGATATCTATTTGTACTTAGACATTATTATAATATCAGAATGATATTGCTTGTCAAATATGTTGGATTCTCATAAGGGAAAACCCGTTCCGTATTCACGGCGTGGTCTTATGGGATACCATATACCTGTTTAATTGTTTTACTCATACCAGTCCCATGACTGACCCGAAGTTTATTTTGTTGTTTTTCCTAAACTCTCGGGTGCCTAAATTTGTACGGGCAGTCAAGTAGTCGGGATTTACCGATATACTTGGAGAGCTTGGAGCAGGAGGCTTCAAGATTCTATAGCTATAATTATTTCCGCTGTGTTGTAAGTGTTGTACTCTGATAGGTGCTATTGTATATATATAACTGTTATGTTTCAAAGTTATGTTATATATTATATGTTATTCGTTCCACTATGAGATTTCGTGTTACTCTGATGACGTAAGTTCTTCTTTTCTTCTTTTATTCTAAATTTCTATCTTATCTATTCTCACCCTCTAATTTCTTTCACTAATTACCAGGATTTTTCGATGTTTTGGTTATCGACATCGTGTTTATGTCGATAACCAAAGTCCCCAAAAATTCGGGTCGTTAGAGTTTAGTTAAGAAATATCATAGTTAAATCAGTTTTATTAAAAAATTAGGAATGAATTAAACAACGATAAATACTGTACTGAAAACCATCATTTTTAATATTTGGAAATGAATTTATAGAGAACGTATTCTACTAAATTTGTTTTTCTTTAAAAAAGTTGAGAATATAATAACAATAGAAAATACTGTACTGATTAGATAGAAGGTGGTGTGTAGAAGAGTAGTGAAGTACTGTCGAGATATGACAGTGTGATATGTACAACTTTTAATCCCAAAAGATTTTACTTTACTTTATTTTATTTATTTATTATTTTTTGCAAGGCAAGCGGGGTTGAGTGGACCCTTACCACGTTTATTGAAAAGAAAACAATTCAGAATACACACTAAGAAGACGAAACACACAAACACACGGGAGAAGTAGAAAAGAAAATTGTAATGACCCGCATTGTCCGAGGTAGTATAATTAATTTATTTAATTATTTAAATAGGGATTTAGGGAATTAAATCATCGTTTAATTAAATAAAGTGATTATTTAATTAATTTAAATAATAGAATAATATATTTAATTCAAAAATAACCAGAATTTGTGAATTGACAATATAGTGTGAACAGGGTCATCCCCAAGATTTAATTCAGCATAGACTTGAATTATATTGACGAATATATTCAATCGACATCAGTTTGAACATATAATTATATTTAATTAAAATCGAGCGCGTAACGACGCGGTAGTTCGCTATTTGGCGATTTAAACTTCAACTGGGTATACAGGGTTCGTTTTAAATCGGATTTCTGTGAAACAAGAAACGTGTGGAGCTAGTGGAGTATATCTTTCTAGTGGAAGAGAAAAATCGGGATTTCGTCATGTAGATTTTGAGTTACGTCCAAATCAAATTCTCAGAAATTCAGCGCCCTGACCATAACTATTTAATTATATTTTAAATAAGGATTTAAATAGAAATCGAACGTCGATATAACTCTGACGATGTAATATCGAGTTGTAAATACATATAGAATTTATTTTGGAGCTGTATGGTATCCCACTGTGGATATAGACGATAATATTTATTTTTAAATATTAAATGTAATTATATTTAAATATATTTATATATTTAAATAGGCTGTTTAGAACGTTAAAAATAACCACTTTTGCAAACGAAGTCGGAATTCAACGAAACCAGTTTTGTTGGATCCGCAATATCAAATAGTTGTTAGATTCCAAGTTTGGTGATTTTTAGAGTCACTGTGTGGCCGTAAGGATTTTTAGAGTGAAAAATAGTCAGTATTTTGACAGTTAAAAATATGCTGTGTGAGCATACGGAGTCGGAATTCGACGAAACCAGTTTCGTTGGGATCGTAATGTCGAACTCTAGCTACTTGTCCAGTTCGGTGATTTTTGGGTATCGTGTGTGATCGTTGGAATTTAAAACGTTCATCGGAAATTTATATTTATATAAAAATAAAATATCTAGATATTTTGCCAACACTATAAATACCCTACCCTTCACTAAACCTAAGTCCATTTTCATCTGCTGGTCAAAGAACACGGCCACCACATTCCTTTCAAACAAAATATTCGAGCACTTCAAAATACAAAATAAAATCGAAGATAAATCCTATAAATTTCCAAACTCATGTAATCGAGTTCGTGGAGCAATTGTCTACACTTGGGTATGTTTACTGATGGGTTTCTAGAAGAAAACTTTCGCTGCTACCCATACAACGTTCAAGCTTTTGTACTAGGGTTCCAAGTTTTGGGTTGTAGGAGCATCTAGGTGGATTTTCGATAGCGGATTCAGGTTCGTGGGGTGTTTAGAAACTCGGTGTGGTGTTTTGTGTAAATTCCGTGGTGATAACTGTCGATCAACAGTGTACAGGAGCGAACGACGGAAGTGGTAGGAGGAGGGCGAGTTCGAGGTAATGGTTGTAAGGTGATGGAGATTTAGACGAGAAGGAGTTTGGTGTGTTTAGTCTGTAACAACCCGGAAATCTGGGCCAATTTAAAAATTTTAAATTTGGCTATTTTAGTGAATTTCAACTATTTAAAATAATTTATTTTAAATAATAACGAGTAAAAATTTATTTTAATCGAAGATAAGACGAAAAATATATTTTAAATAAATAACGAGCTTGAAATGGCGTGGTAGTTTGAAAATTTGATTTTAAACTTCGATTAAACATATATAATTTAATTTAAAGTAGAAAAGGGACGACCCTAGAAAATTTAACACTGTTTAACCAAATCTTTGAAACGGATGTGAAGAACAGGACTGTCACAGAGTAAATTAAAAGTTAGAGTTTGGCTGGCATTTTAAAATAGTCGCTAAGCTATTTATATAAGGCTGTATATATTTAAAGGTATTTTAAATATATATTTAGCCCTTAAAAATAGCAATTTTGCAAACGACCTCCATTTTCGACGAAACCACTTTTGTTGGATCCGGGATGTTAAATTATTGGTAGATTCCAAGTTTCAGATTTTTTGGAGTTAATATGTGAGCGTGGCACACTCAAACGAGTTTGACCACTTTCAGTTGATTTTAATCGACTGGAATTTGGCCATTTTTCAAACGATCTCCAAATTCGACGAAATTAGTTTTGTTAGGACCGTATCGTCGATACGAAGCTAGAAATAATTTTTATGGAATTTTTAGAGTTCGTATGTGACCCAGGTAAATTAAAATGTGCATTAAAATTAAATATATATTGATTTATGTTCTAATTTTGGTAAAAACCTATCGAAACAGCCGAATTGGCTTACGATACATATTCCATTGTGTCCGGGATGGGGGTATTACGCTAGGGGCGACAATCGTTGGGTTCGGTTTGGAGTCCGAACGAAAAGTTGCTTTTAGGAAATAAGAAAATAAATAAATATAAATATAAATTAAGGGGGTCAAACCCCAGGTCAACCCTCATTTCCCCAAATTCTGATCCCCCCTTCTCTTTCAAAATCGAACGGAAAAAAAACCTCCGACCTCCTCCCTTTGCATCCACCAGCGCCACCGCCCGTCGTGGCCAGCTCCTCCACCCACCTCCTCCGGCACTCCCTTCCACTAGTCCTCCCCCTTCGTTCGATAGTGAACCGAGAAGCCCCCCTCCAGATCTCGATCGCAGCACCATGCTCCCCCTTCCACTGTCACGACGGCCTCCACCTTGCCCCCTGAGCAGCGCCGCCCTCCTCCGCCTCGACCCCGCCCCCGTCGAAAGCTCTCAGCCCCAAAACCCCTTCCCTAAACCAATTTATGTCCAACTCCAAACACCGGTAGCCCCGCCGCTGTCAGACCCTCCCCGCCACCTGCTGAAGCCCATCCTCGCTCCTCCAAGGCCAACCGCCACCTCCGGTGCCCTCATTCTCCTCCTCCGACCAAAAACAATGTGAGTTTTCTTATTTATTTACTTTTAAAATCAGTTTTTATATTTTAAAAACATGTTTAAAATTCAGTTTATTATATGTAACATTATATAAAAATCCAGTTTTATTTTATTTTATAAAACGTTACTTAAAAATCAGTTTTAATTAAATTCACATTGGTTTTCTTCTATGTTTTTAATGTGTTAAAGACGATATTTTTACATGTATAAAGACGATATTTTTACATGTATAAAGGCGAGATTTTTAATGTGTTAAAGACGATATTTTTAATGTGTAAAAGGCGAGATTTTTAGAGTGTAAAAGTCGTTGAAAAAAATATAATTTTTAGCAATGTAAAAACATAATCTTTGTTTTATAAGTAACGTTGTTAAAAATATAATTTTTAATACAAACTGTGTGAAACAGATCTCGTTGGCCACACGACGAAGACGTTCGACATAAGAAGAGTCGTGGTGTTGGGTTAAGCTAAAATAGGTGAGAACTCCTCACTTTAAATAAAATTGCTAGTGTAGATTTTTATTTAAATTACATGGAGTTCAACACTAGAATTCGCACAATCACCTTTGTTGAATGCGATGTATGGAACATACTGATTTCCTACTCCGTGAATAGCCAATTATGGCGCCGTAATGGCATTGTGGTTGTTGAGTATTTATTTATTTATTTGGATGCTCTGCGTGATTTGATAAATAAATCAATCGAATCGAAATAGGTTAGGATTAGACGTTCGCCATTATAAGGCGAGGGATAAGGCTAGACCTTATCCCATTTTTAGTATAGCGCCGTTGTGCTGCCGAAATTTTCTAAAAAGTGTAAGAAAAATTTAGCTAGTTTAAAATAAATATCCATATACAACCCAGACGATTTGTATATGTACACCTATTTGACTGACCTTGTTTGGGACAATATATTTTACACATCGCCCGACAGCACAAATAAATGTGTGTTTTGTTCATTGAAACCCCACACGGGTGTTGGGATGAAAATTGATGTACACTAATCCCAATTGTTTAGTTGTATGTCAATCGATTGGTTGACAAGCTGTTGTAAGCGTTAATTATATATATATTTAATGCTTATACAGTTGTGTAGTGCACTTTGGATAATGGTTGATTATATACATGTGTTGTATGTGAATCCATATAAGTAAAATTATATGGTATTTGTTTAGGCCTCACTCCAATTTGGAGAAATATTTGAAATAAAATATTTGAAGTATAAATATTTGAAATAGAATATTTAAAGCAGAAATATTCGAAATAGAATATTTGAGGTAAGAATATTTGAAATAGAATATATTAAGCCGTGTTGGTTAGATTTGCGCCATTTGGACGTGAACGATATTTATATCGATTTTATTCGTTTAAAATAAATATTGAAAGTGAAATAATTTCAAATTCAAATATTTTGAAAAGAACATCGTTTATAGTATAACAATGTCGAATATTCAATTTTGGCTTAAAATTTGAATAAGAAGTTGGAATCGATTTTTAAATGATTTATAAAATACGTTTGGAATTAAAATCGACGAAATATATATATATATATATATATATTATATATATATATATACTTAGTAGCCTGAATAGAACTCTCCGCGCCGCGGTAGTTCGTGAATTTCGACCATTAACTTCGCGTGGACATTACGGGAGATCCGACCGTCGGATTCTCCTAAAACCGGAACCGTTGGGTTCGTATCGAAAAGAGCTTTCCAACGAATATAAGAGATTTGAAATCTAACGGTTGGATTTGGAATTATGTCCAAATCAAATTTGGAAAAGGTCGCTATGGTTGCAGTTCGATGACCGTTAGTGGAAATCGACTGTATGGGCCTTGATAAAATTATTAAAAATACCTATAATTTGTGTAAAATCAAGATAAGTGATTTGGAAGAAGTTGGGGTGAAAAACCCCACATTTGTGAAGATAAAAATAATTTTTTCTCGAAATAAACTGGTTTTAAAATAGAATCAAAATCTAATTATTTTTAAATAAATAAATTGGATTTAAAAATGGTTTTAAGAATAACCAGGATTTCCAATAAGTGAATTGGAAGGGAATTGGATCGAAATTATCTTCGGGATATTTCGATATTGGATTCCGTGATGATACGGATATTGTAGTGGAATTTGGAAGATATATTTATCGTTATTCCAATATGATATTCGTTGGTTTCAGAATTTGATATTGAATATAAGCCGATATATTTTCTCTTCAGAGCCTTGTGTTTAATATCAAATGGGATTTTGGGTTCGTCGTGAATGGTGTCTTAAATAACACTGTTCTTGAACTCAGTTAGAAAAGAATAAATCTTTTAATTAAGATTTAGTGAAATTGTCCAGTTATTAAATTGGCATAGAATTGAAATTGGTTTTTGGGTTTATCGTGAACGTTGTTTTAAATAACACTTGTTCTTTAACCCGATTAACAATGGAATGGGATTTGGGTTTATCGTGCGCCGTGTTTTAAACGACATCGGTTCTTTAACCCAGTTAAAAAGCAGAATATTGATTTTTGGGTAGATTAAAGAATAAATTTAGAAGAATTTATCTTTGACAAAATTAACGAGAACCTATCACTAAGAATGCGTATATTTGAATAAAAGAATATTCTGAATTTGAATGAGGCGTATGTTGTGTTTGTGTAACACTTGTTTATTATATACGCTGGTTATTCAGAAAGGCCGGGTTTATACCCATTCTGAATAACCGATTCGATGATACGTCGAAGGTGAAGACGATGGTTGAAGACCAAGGGTCTTCACATCGTTTGGATAATTACTGACCATCTTGATTGGGCTGTACACCCAAGAGGAGAGAATCAGTTGGTGATCGTCCAGACGTACTTGGAGATCGACGGATATGCGAGGAAAGTGCCTCCGGTTTCGTTCAGACCCAGAACGGACTTGTAAATGGACTGTGTGTCTGACATTGGATTTTGCCCTGTGTTGATTGGTCTTTGTTAAATATACATCTTCCTGGAGAAGGAGAATCTGTTCTCTTACTTCACCCGTCTTTGAGATGCGTGGATCATAGGTTGTATATCGATAGACATCGGTCGCATAGAGTGGATTGCCTGTGTGGCATGCCTAAGTGGCAAGTGATCAAGGCTTCTGTTGAAAAGCAAAGTCTTGTGGTTAATGATCAAAGCACGGCCTTTGTGGCGTAGCTTTGTGTATAACGTTAATTCGCTAGTTTCACACCCCGGGTGGACCAAAAATGGGAGACGGACTTCAGGGAGGACATGCGTTTTCTTCTATTTAGAAGTGGTGTCAGTGCTTGAACTGGCTGACATTGCTTATGTGGATGTTGGATATTGAGGCGCCTCGAGATATCGGTTTCAGCGGATGCTTCTGGTCGGCAGACGGGCCAGACTTACACCCCATAGGGCGGGGAAACGCAGTGTTCAGGCATTTTAATCCACATCGGTGGACCGACCCTGTCGCTCCAAGGGTCGATGCGTTCTGATCCTGAGGGGCGGACTAGAGCGTCTGGAATTCGGAGAGGATCTTGCCCCTAGCCTCGGTTCACAGATCGAAATCCAAATTCCAATATGTGATATTTCGGTTTTGATTGTATAGCCTAGTACTGGCGACATGATATATGGTACCCATGCCGTCTAGGATTGATACATTTATATTTGAAGTTGTTTTGACACTATACACTTATTATAGTATAAAATAACTTGTTTTAAACGTATCAAGCATGCTTTGGCTATTATAAGGTAAAACCCTATCCTCCGGTTTGTGTTGCATTGTGTGATGGGACCTGGGTCTTATAATAGCTTCATTGTAACGACCCTGAATTTTAGGGCCAATTTAAAAATTTTATTTTAATGAATTTAAAGTATTTTTAATGATTTATTTATTTTAATCAAAGTTAAAACGAACAAATTTAATTCAAACATAAAAGGAGTTTAAAACAAGCACTGCAGTTTGAAATTTTGATTTGAAACTTTAACTGAATGTACAGGATTCATAATAAGACGAATTTTAGTGAAACCAAAAATATTTAAATCTGTTTAAGAATACCTTTCTAATGAATCTGAAAAATTGAAATTTCACTTTAAAAGTTTTAAGTTATGTCAAAATTAAAATTTTGAAAGGTCGCTATGAAATTTTTATTTAATATATATAAAGATCGAAAATGCCACTTTTTGCATACGAAGGAATTTGAACTCGAAACCACTTCCATTGAGTTCAGAATGACGTTTCTGCATTGAAAAACAGTAAACACTTATATGTTTTTAGTTTATACTATTTTTAACGTAGATAAAATAGTGAATTTAACAGTAGGAAGTTTACATTGTTTTTAATGTAAATAAAATATAGTATTTACACCGTATAAGAAAAATTACATTTTTCTTTGTAATTAAAAGGAGAATTTCATCGTATGTCAGAATTTACATTTTTATATGTAAATTATAAAGTGAAATGATGTGGTATGTTAAAAATTACATTTTTCTTTGTAATTAAAAGGTGAATTTCATCGTATGTCAAGATTTACATTTTTATATGTAAATTATATAGGAAATTACACCGTATGATAACATTATGATTAAAAATTATATTTTCACAATGTGAATTAGAAGTAGGATAACACTGAGATTAAAAATTATATTTTCACCATGTGAATTAGAAGTAGTGTTTACATTGTAATTAAAAATTATACATTTTTCTAAATGAAAATATATATGAATTTCACCGTATGACAATTAACATTATTTTTAAGGTTAATAATATTAAAGAGAATTGACCGTAGGAATGTTACATTATTTTTTAATGTAAATTAAAAGAAGAATTGCACCATAGGATGAGAATAACATTATTTTTAATGTTAATATTAAGAAGTGTGTAACCATAGGATTAATATACATTATTTTTAATGTAGAATAAAAAGAAGATACATTGTAGGATGAGTAACATTATTTTATAATGTAATAAAAAGAATTTACATCGTAGGAAGTTAACATTATTTTTGATGTAAATATATAAGAATGCGACATGTAAATGCAAGCTTACATTCTATTCAATGTAAATAAATAAGAACGTGGTATGTAATGAAAGATTACGTTTTATTTAATGTAAATAAAAATAGGATTCTGAGAATGCGTCGTTAAATAAGGAGTTTAATTATTTTAAATAATTAAGACAAAAATTAGCCGTTATAAAATAATATAACGACATAAAATAGTTTTTCCAAAACTATAAGTATGCGAGGTTATTTGGGAAGTCCGAGATACTCTCATCCCAAATTAAACCAAACGACGTTGAAGATCGAAGTAGTAGGACGACGTATGAAGACCGTAAATCTTCCCTCGAATGGACAACGATCAAGATTCTGAATTGACTTGCTCCCAATTCAAGGATCGGGGTAATTGCCCAGACGTACGCGTTGATTTCACGGATTTGACTTTCGCTCAGACCCAAAGCATAAGTTTAAATGGATTTTGTGTCTAACATCGTACCCCGTTAAATATCATGTTGTTGGTTTTCTGTTAATATATAAATGTTGGTGGTGAAGAATTTATTCTTTACTTAACACCCATTTATATATTGATGGACGATCAATGGCACGGTATGGAGTGACAGTGTGGCATACTAAGATGCAATGATCAAGGTTTCTTGTTGAAAAGCAGAACCTTGTGGTGACGATCAAAGCACCGCTTGAATAAGCAGAGCTTTGTGTATTACGTGACTTCACGAGCCTCACAAACCGGTAGAGTCTAAAACGGGCGAAGGGAACGCAGGGAGAGCAGCACGTTTCTTTCTAGCTAGAAGTGGTGTTTGGGTTTTATCACGGCCTGGCATTTTACTTATGTGGATGATGGAATGAGGTGCCTCGAATAGGTCCTATAGGACCGGGAAACGTGTGCTTAGGAATTGCCAATCCTCAAAGCTGTATGTGAGGACCGGCCCTGCCATTTCCAAGGGTTCACTGCGGGGAATCCTGGGACATTAGCTAGAGTGTCTCGAATCGGTAAGGAGCTCCGCTCTAGCCTTGACTCATGATGGAAACCAAAATCCAAATACGAACCGACGAATCTGATTGTATTACTAGTATTGGAGACATAATATATGGTACCTATGTTTCCTAAGATTAATAAATTTACTTTGAAATGTTTTCATTTACACTAATGATAATATTAGATTCGTACTTGCCGTATTTAGCATGTTTAATCACCATAAGGTAAAACCCTATCCTTTGGTGTGCTTTGCATTGTGTGATGGGACTTGGGTCTTATGGTGATTCCATTTTTCAAAAGACATTGCGTTGTGTTACGTTTTATTTATCTGTACTGACACTGCAGTTATGCACGGTAATCCATTGGTACAACCCATTCCGCGTTAGCGGCGTGGTCTTTGGATTTGCCTTATTTTTGTATGAGTTAAGTTAGTTAAGAATTCTCACACCAGTCCCACGACTGACCCATGGTTTGTTTCACCTTTTTGCAAACTTGGGTGCCCTCTTTTCCACACGGGCAGCCAAGTAGATAGGTTCATTCCTTGCTTGGAGCTTTTCTTTGAAGCTGCTTATTTTCTATCTCTTGGATTTGCTTTTGTGGAGAGGTGATGACTTGGAGCTTCGAAGACATCTATCTTTTATTTCTATTGCATCTTTTCTTTTTATTTCAGACATCGGACTTGTTTCTTTTCATGTTGTTATTTCGGAGTTTGAACTTATTTCTTTTTTTCTGCAAAACTTGATGTAATAACCTAGACTCTGTGACTGTGGATTTTCTGTGGTTAATGACATTATATTTCCGCTGCTATGATGTCGTTACTCTATGAATTTCCTATGCTATGTTGTTTCTGTGATTTGTATTATTGTATTTATGTTGTATTCCAAATGATTACTCCTACTTTCATTCCGTGGAAGTTTGGGGTCATCACATTCATTGTTCTTTATTTAGCATTGCGCTGTTTGTTCTATGCACTGGTATTTTTGGGGTAAAGCCCGTTCCGCGTTACCGGCGTGGCCTCTCGATTTACCCAACTTTAAAAATAAAGATTTATAACTGTTTTAGTTCTCACACCAGTCACATGACTGACCTGGAGTTTATTGTTTTAACCTAAACTCTGAGTGCCCCTATTTTCCGCACGGGCAGCTAGTAGTTTTGGTTTTGCAGATTTATATTCACAGGATCCTTGGTTTACAACTGGAACCATATCCGGAAAGCTTTGTATCCGCGTATTTCTTTCAGTTGTGTTTTGTATTTATTTTCCGCTGCATTGTAATTTATAAATCTCTGATATTTGTCAAATGTATATTATTTGAATTATACTTTGTATATTCTTGTACTCTGATGTAATTGTTGTGATTAGCGATGAAATGTTCTTCGGTTCGAGTTCTATTTTGTCTTGTTCTCAAAACAATTCGGGTTTTGAACGGTCTTGGTCTGTCTTAGCGATCGATTCGGACCGAGCGAAATTCGACTTGTTACAGTTGGTATCAGAGCTTTGGTTTACAAAGCTCGAGAACAAGACACTTTAGAACCAAACGAAAGAATTCATCAGAGATTGGATTAGTAATATCCAATGGGAATGACTCGTTAGAGATGGGATCAGTAGTGTCCTAGAACGAGTGTGAAGAGTGAAAATTTTAAAGTCAAGCTTAGTTTTGAAAATTTAAATATCATTATTCGTATTTGAATATTTTATTTTAAATTGATTTGGACAATTCAGTATATAAAGAATTTGCGTATACACCTTGCAAACGTGTATTCGAAGTTTTAATATATTGGATAGATATAGCGTCACACTCTAGTCACCCGGATATAATTCTGGTGATGTCGCGACATCATCAGTATTTATACTCGAGTGTCGAAGGTGTGATATCTATATATTTCCATTAGACTGGTGTGAGAACCAAAACTAGATAAGGCTTATTTGTTGTGATTTGGCATCAAAAATGTGATTTTTTGACTATGTATCAAAATTATGCGTTTGAAAACAATAATCAACTAATTGATTGCTGATTGTGTTGTGTGATTGGTTATTTGAACTAATATATGCATGTAAGGCAAATTTAGCCAAATATTGGACTAACGTGAAAATTTCTTGAATTTGCATATATGTACATGCTTGTATGAATTGAACAGGTCATAGAAGGGATGCTAAGCAAGGAATAAAATTGTTATGCCCTACAAATAGGTACATGTTTACCATATTTACTGTTTTGTTTGGGTGATGATGATTTTATGAGTCGTATCGGCTAGCCGCTTGGCTTTTTCTTTTTCTTTTTGAGATCTGAGGGCCATGGGGGGCTATTTGAAATACCCCGATGCTCCCGGTGCAGGGGAGGTTATGGCGAATTTTTTCAAAAATTTAGGGTGTTAGCCAAATTTTTGAAGAATTTGAGAAGTTTTCAGAAACTGAAAAGTTGGAAAACTTAAGCCATAATTAAAATAGTGAAAGTTGAGCTGATTAGAAAACAACTTTCGGCTTCGTTCCTTTTCGAGGATGAAAAGATTTTAAGTGGGGGAGATTGTAACAACCTGGAAATATGGGCCAATTTAAAATTTTTAAATTTGGCTTTATTAGTGAATTTCAACTATTTAAAATAATTTATTTTAAATAATAACGAGTAAAAATTTATTTTAATAGAAGATAAGACGAATAAATATATTTTAAATAAATAACGAGCTTGAAATGGCGCGGTAGTTTGAGAATTTGATTTTTAAACTTTGATTAAACATATATAATTTAATTTAAAGTAGAAAGGGGACGACCCTAGAAAATTTAACTCTGTTTAACCAAATCTTTGAAACGGTTGTGAAGAACAGGACTGTCACAGAGTAAATTAAAAGTTAGAGCTTGGCTGGCATTTTAAAATAGTCGCTAAGCTGTTTATATAAGGCTGTATGTATTTAAAGGTATTTTAAATATATATTTAGCCCTTAAAAATAGCAATTTTGCAAACGACCTCCGTTTTCGACGAAACCACTTTTGTTGGATCCGGGATGTCAAATTATTGGTAGATTCCAAGTTTCAGAATTTTTGGAGTTAATATGTGAGCGTGGCACACTCAAACGCGTTTGACCACTTTCAGTTGATTTTAAACGACTGGAATTTGGCCATTTTTCAAGCTGTCTCCAAATTCGACGAAGTTAGTTTTGTTAGGACCGCATTGTCGATGCGAAGCTAGAAATAATTTTTCTGGAATTTTAAAGTTCGTATGTGAATCAGGTAAATTAAAATGTGCGTTAAAATTAAATATATATTGATTTATGTTCTAATTTTGGTAAAAACCTATCGAAACAGCCGAATTGGATTACGATACATATCCCATTGTGTCTGGGATGGGGGTATTAAGCTAAGGGAGACAATCGTTGGGTTCGGTTTGGAGTCCGAACGAAAAGTTGCTTTTAGGAAATAAGAAAATAAATAAATATAAATTAAGGGGGTCAAACCCCAGGTCAACCCTCATTTCCCCAAATTCCGATCCCCCCTTCCCTTTCAAAATCGAACGGGAAAAAAAAAACCCCGACCTCCTCCCTTCGCGTCCACCAGCGCCACCGCCCGTCGTGGCCAGCTCCTCCACCCACCTCCTCCGGCACTCCCCTCCGCTAGTCCTCCCCCTTCGTTCGATAGTGAACCGGGAACCCCCCTCCAGATCTCGATCGCGGCACCGTGCTCCCCCTTCCACCGTCGCATCGGCCTCCACCTTGCCCCCTGAGCAGCGCCGCCCTCCTCCGCCTCGACCCCGCCCCCGTCGAAAGCTCTCAGCACCAAAACCCCTTCCCCAAACCAATTTAGGTCCAACTCCAAACACCGGTGGCCTCGCCGTTGTCAGACCCTCCCCGCCACTTGCTGAAGCCCATCCTCGCTCCTCCAATGCCAACCGCCACCTCCGGTGCCCTCATTCTCCTCCTCCGACCAAAAACAATGTGAGTTTTCTTATTTATTTACTTTTAAAATCAGTTTTTATATTTTAAAAACATGTTTAAAATTTAGTTTATTATATGTAACATTATATAAAAATCCAGTTTTATTTTATTTTATAAAAAACGTTACTTAAAAATCAGTTTTAATTAAATTCACATTGATTTTCTTCTGTTTTTAATGTGTTAAAGACGATATTTTTACATGTATAAAGACGATATTTTTACATGTATAAAGGTGAGATTTTTAATGTGTTAAAGACGATATTTTTAATGTGTAAAAGGCGAGATTTTTAGAGTGTAAAAGTCGTTGAAAAAAATATAATTTTTAGCAATGTAAAAACATAATCTTTGTTTTATAAGTAACGTTGTTAAAAATATAATTTTTAATACAAACAGTGTGAAACAGATCTCGTTGGCCACACGACGAAGACGTTCTACATAAGAAGAGTCGTGGCGTTGGGTTAAGCTAAAATAGGTGAGAACTCCTCACTTTAAATAAAATTGCTAGTGTAGATTTTTATTTAAATTACATGGAGTTCAACACTAGAATTCGCACAATCATCTTTGTTGAATGCGATGTATGGAACACACTGATTTCCTACTCCGTGAATAGCCAATTGTGGCGCCGTAATGGCATTGTGGTTGTTGAGTATTTATTTATTTATTTGGATGCTCTGCGTGATTTGATAAATAAATCAATCGAATCGAAATAGGTTAGGATTAGACGTTCGCCGTTATAAGGCGAGGGATAAGGCTAGACCTTATCCCATTTTTAGTATAGCGCCGTTGTGCTGCCGAAATTTTCTAAAAAGTGTTAGAAAAATTTAGCTAGTTGAAAATAATTATCCATATACAACCCATACGATTTGTATATGTACACCTATTTGACTGACCTTGTTTGGGACGATATATTTTACACATCGCCCGACAGCACAAATAAATGTGTGTTTTGTTGATTGAAACCCCACACGGGTGTTGGGATGAAAATTGACGTACACTAATCCCAATTGTTTAGTTGTATGTCAATCGATTGGTTGACAAGCTGTTGTAAGCGTTAATTATATATATATTAAATGCTTATACAGTTGTGTAGTGCATTTTGGATGATGGTTGATTATATACATGTGTTGTATGTGAATCCATATAAGTAAAATTATATGGTATTTGTTTGGGCCTCATTCCAATTTGGAGAAATATTTGAAATAAAATATTTGAAGTATAAATATTTGAAATAGAATATTTAAAGCAGAAATATTTGAGATAGAATATTTGAGGTAAGAATATTTGAAATAGAATATATTAAGCCATGTTGGTTAGATTTGCGCCATTTGGACGTGAACGATATTTATATCGATTTTATTCGTTTAAAATGAATATCGAAAGTGAAATAATTTCAAATTCAAATATTTTGAAAAGAACATCGTTTATAGTATAACGATGTCGAATATTCAATTTTGGCTTAAAATTTGAATAAGAAGTTGGAATCGATTTTTAAACGATTTATAAAATACGTTTGGAATTAAAATCGACAAAATATATATATTATATATTATATATATATTTAATGGCCTGAATAGAACGCGCCGCGCCGTGGTAGTTTGCGAATTTCGACCATTAACTTCGCGTGGACATTACGGGAGATCCGACCGTCGGATTCTTCTAAAACCGGAACCATTGGGTTCGTATCGAAAAGAGCTTTCCAACGAATATAAGAAATTTGAAATCTAATAGTTGGATTTGGAATTATGTCCAAATCAAATTTGGAAAAGGTCGCTATGGTTGTAGTTCGATGACCGTTAGTGGAAATTGACTGTACGGGCCTTGATAAAATTATTTAAAATACTTATAATTTGTGTAAAATCAAGATAATTGATTTGGAAGAAGTTGGGGTAAAAAACCCCACATTTGTGAAGATAAAAATAATTTTTTCTCGAAATAAACTGGTTTTAAAATAGAATCAAAATCTATTTATTTTTAAATAAATAAAATGGATTTAAAAATGGTTTTAAGAATAACCAGGATTTCCAATAAGTGAATTGGATCAAAATTATCTTCGGGATATTTCGATATTGGATTCCGTGATGATACGGATATTGTAGAGGAATTTGGAAGATATATTTATCGTTATTCCAATACGATATCCGTTGGTTTCAGAATTTGATATTGAATATAAGCCGATATATTTTCTATTCAGAGCCTTGTGTTTAATATCAAATTGGATTTTGGGTTCGTCGTGAATGTTGTCTTAAATAACACTGTTCTTGAACTCAGTTAGAAAAGAATAAATCTTTTAATTAAGATTTAGTGAAATTGTCCAGTTATTAAATTGGAATAGAATTGAAATTGGTTTTTGGGTTTATCGTGAACGGTGTTTTAAATACCACTTGTTCTTTAACCCAATTAACAATGGAATGGGAATTGGGTTTATCGTGCACCGTGTTTTAAACGACATCGGTTCTTTAACCCAGTTAAAAAGAAGAATATAGATTTTTGGGTAGATTAAAGAATAAATTTAGAAGATTTTATCTTTGACAAGATTAACGAGAACCTATCACTAAGAATGCATATATTTAAATAAAAGAATATTCTAAATTTGAATGAGGTGTATGTTGTGTTTGTGTAACACTTGTTCATTATATACGCGGGTTGTTCAGAAAGGTCGGGTTTATACCCATTCTGAATAACGGATTCGACGATACGTCGAAGGTGAAGACGATGGTTGAAGACCGAGGGTCTTCACATCATTTGGATAATTACTGACCATCTTGATTGGGTTGTACACCCAAGAGGAGAGAATCAGTTAGTGATCGTCCAGACGTACTTGGAGATCGACGGATATGCGAGGAAAGTGCCTCCGGTTTCGTTCAGACCCAAAACGGACTTGTAAATGGACTGTGTGTCTGACATTGGATTTTGCCCTGTTTTGATTGGTCTTTGTTAAATATACATCTTCCTGGAGAGGGAGAATCTATTCTCTTACTTCACCCCTCTCTGAGACGCGCGGATCAGAGGTTGTATATCGATAGACATCAGTCGAATGGAGCGGATTGCCTGTGTGGCAAGTGATCAAGGATTCTGTTGAAAAGCAAAGTCTTGTGGTTGATGATCAAAGCACGGCCTTTGTGGCGTAGCTTTGTGTATAACGTTAATTCGCAAGTTTCACACCCCGGGTGGACCAAAAACGGGAGACGGACTTCAGGGAGGACATGCGTTTTCTTCTAGTTAGAAGTGGTGTCAGTGCTTGAACTGGCTGACATTGCTTATGTGGATGTTGGATATTGAGGCGCCTCGGGGTATCGGTTTCGGTCGATGCTTCTGGTCGGCAGACGGGCCAGACTTACGCCCCATAGGGCGGGGAAACGCAGTGTTCAGGCATTTTAATCCACATAGATGGACCGGCCCTGTCGCTCCAAGGGTCGATGCGTTCTGATCCTGAGGGGCGGACTAGAGCGTCTCGAATTCGGGGAGGATCTTTCCCCAATCCTCGATTCACAGATCGAAATCCAAATTCCAATACGTGATATTTCGGTTTTGATTGTATAGCCTAGTATTGGCGACATGATATATGGTACCCATGCCGTCTAGGATTGATACATTTATATTTGAAGTTGTTTTGACACTATACACTTATTATAGTATAAAATAACTTGTTTTAAACGTATCAAGCATGCTTTGGCTATTATAAGGTAAAACCCTATCCTCCGGTTTGTGTTGCATTGTGTGATGGGACCTGGGTCTTATAATAGCTTCATTGTTCTTTATTTAGCATTGCGCTGTTTGTTTTATGCACTTGTATTCTTGGGGTAAAGCCCGTTCCGCGTTAGCGGCGTGGCCCCTCGATTTACCCAACTTTAAAAATAAAGATTTATAACTGTTTTAGTTCTCACACCAGTCACATGACTGACCTGGAGTTTATTGTTTTAACTTAAACTCTGGGTGCCCCTATTTTCCGCATGGCCAGCTAGTAGTTTTGGTTTTGCAGATTTATATTCACAGGATCCTTGGTTTACAGCTGGAACCATATCCAAAACTCTTTGTATCCGCGTATTTCTTTCAGTTGTGTTTTGTATTTATTTTCCGCTGCATTGTAATTTGTAAATCTCTGATATTTGTCAAATGTATATTATTTGAATTATACTCTGTATATTCTGGTACTCTGATGTAATTGTTGTGATTAGCAATGAAATGTTCTTCGGTTCGAGTTCTATTTTGTCTTATTCTCAAAGCAATTCGGGTTTTGATCGGTCTTGGTCAGTCTTAGAGATCGATTCGGACCGAGCGAAATTCGACTTGTTACATAGTCTTTGAATCGGTGGAAGAAATGAGGGAGAATGGAGGTGGGAGGATCATCCATTTTTGGTCGCAATACTGGAGACGGGAAATTTCATTGGGGAAGACGGGTTCAAAAGGGCTGAGCGGGTGTGGGCTAAAAAGTTGGTTGGGTCGAGAGATTTAAGGTAGAAGCCCAATAGTTTTAATTCAAATTTTATTTCTATTTCGAATGTCATAACTTGTAACACTTGTAACTTACCCGTACGATGTCAGAATTGAGAACCGTAAGTTGCTTTGGGATCGTATGGACGGACACTACACAATGGAACTGACCGCGTGTCAATTGGAGTCCATTACAATTTATAGCAAAATAAATTGTCTGGAACAAGAGATGGTTATCGTCATTGACGATGATCGTCAAATGTGTGTAAAACTCACCAACTCTGTATAGTTCTATTTTTACAGTGTATTCTTAGAACTGTTAAAGTTTTCTGTTTGACTGTGTGTTGACTGTTTGATTGAACTGCTAGTCAGTTAGTAGAATATATATATATATATGTATGTATATGTGTATATATATATATATGTATATGTATATATACCGCTAAATATTTATATGTGATTCTATTATCAAAATATTTCACAGTGAAGTGAAATCGATGTTAATTATATTGTCTAACATCTGTGATGCAGGGAAACAGGTTGGAGGGATCCAACTGGATTCCTTAACAGTTATTTTACTATGATTTATATATTGTGATATATAATCTGACGTTGATTATGTATGTTTGGACGGTATTTATCGTTGTTATATGGTGTGTTAAATACCCTAAGAAATACCAGAATGTGATGAAGGGATTTTCAAAGTATAATTTGAAAATAATTTATTTATATAAAATCATTGGATTTTATATATAAAAGGAAAAGGATTTTCTTTTAAAGGAATTATATTTGTAATTCAAATATAAAGGATATATATATTTGTAAATCAAAATATAAAGGATATATATTTGATAAATAAATATAAAGGGATTTATTTGCAAATCAAATATAGAGGAAATATATTTGTTAAACAAATATAAATGATATATATTTGTAAATCAAATATAAAGGAAAAATATTGTCAAACAAATAAGAAGAGAAATATTTGTAAACCATGTACAAATAAAATAAAATTATAAAGGAAATATTTGTAGAACATTTACAAGTAGATTAAATGGATTATTTATTTATTTAGGGGATAACTAATAGTAAAAGGATTTATTTATTTAGGAAATAAATAAAAGAAAAAGACTTATTTATTTGTTAGAATAAATAGAATAAAGGAATAATTGTTGTTAGAATAAATAGAATAAAGGAGATAATTATTTGTTAAACTAAATAGAATAAAGGAAATATTTATTGATTTAATAAATAGGATTTAAATCAAAAGAATATTTAGTAGATGAATAGAAAATGGAAATCTGTTTTTAACAGATAAATAAAAAGGATTTAATTTATAGATAACAGTTTATAAATTAAATAAATATTTATCATTTGGATAAATAGAGTATATAAGTCTGAACTTATATAAAGAAGAGATATTGGTTTTAACACTGATAGTTTAAATAGAATGGGTACACAACACTTGTATAAGTGAAGTACGTTATTAAAGCGAACATTTATAAAGTGCAGAACCGTTACTAAAAGTAAATCTTTATAAATGAATAAACATTATCAAATAGGGGTTGTTCGAATAAAAGGAATCGATTAGAGTAACCCAAAGGAGTTAAATCGATTAGAGTAACCTAAAGGAGTTAAATAGTTAGGGTTGGCCAGTTAGAGTTAAACAATTAAAGTTAACCAATTAGAGTTAATCCAAAGGAGTTAGTCGAAGATTTAATCCAAAGGAGTTAGTCGAAGAGTTAATCCAAAGGGAGTTCGTCGAAGAGTTAATCCAAAGGGAGTTCGTCGAAGAGTTAATCCAAAGGGAGTTAGTCGAAGTTAGTTAATCTAAAGGAGTTAATCGAATATAGTTTATTCGAATAGAGTTGGAGGAGTTAGTCGAATATAGTTTATTCGACAGGTGTTAAGTGAATAGAGTAAATCAAAAGAGTAAATCGCATAGAGTTAAACAAATAGAGTTAATCCAATAGGGTCAGTCCAATAGAGTAAATTGAAAGGAGTTAGTCGAATATAGTTATTTGAAAGGAAGGTTAAGTAAGGAAGTTAGTTAAAGCAATTTAAAGTGAACTTTGCCTATTTCAAGGTTAGAAATGTTGTTCAGTTAAGGTCTAAGAGGTAGTTCTACCCCAACTTGATTGGCTTTGTTTTTAACTAAGAAATGGGTATGGTTCGGCAGTAAAGGATGGTTAAGAGAATTTAGTAAATAAAGGAAATGGTTTGAGTTGGCATCGCGATGGCTTGTTTAAACATCTGTCTAAGTCCAATGTACGAGTTTTGGAAATGTTTTCCAAAGAAGAATCAGAAATGTTTACTAATATAGAAAACAAGAAATGGAAATGTTTTCCAGTGTTGATAACATATATTTTCTAAACATTAGAAAATAGCAAATGTCGAATATAGGGAAACAGGAGATAAGTAAATTAATGAACCAAAGAGATTAATATTAAATAATGTTTGTTCGATATAATTTCCATCTGGGAATAATATCGTTGTTTGCACACGTGTTTTTCTTTGATAGTTAACTCACAGACTATCAAAGTTTTGGCCATTTTAACGTTGTTAATATGGAGAGACCGGTTGGATTATTATCCAAAGAACCACTCTGTATTGGGCTAAGCGTGCGAACCATTTATGCCAAGATAATTGAAGACGGAGTAAAGTGCAAGGGATGTTGTATAAGTCTTAGATAACAATGACTAAGATGGATATACTGAATAGTGCCTTCAGTTTGTCCCGTCCCAGGACGACCCATATAGACGAAGTTCTAACAGAGTATATCCAATGGATAGCGTAAGTTGATCTGTTCAAACGTATTCACGTTTGGTGGCGGAGGAATTCGTTTCTCTTAGCTGTATACCCGGGTTATGTTTGGATAAGTCAAATTGTGATTTGGCGGGTATGACGATGTGATATTCTAAGTGTATGGATGAATGTCTGACAGAGTATTTCCAGAAAGGTCACGTACATTGATTTTTTCAACCGTACCAAGAGTGGAAGCGGAGAAGGAAACTTCTTTTAGCTGACACATAATGTATGGTTGTAGACATCAAATTAGTGATTTTGATGGATCTGACAATGTGGCATTCGAAGTGAATTTGTTGTGATGATAAAGCGTAGCTTCTAGCCTCATCAACCGGTAAATGACAAAAATCAGGCAGGTAGCATGGCTATGTAGGTCGCACCTATTAGGGTGTGTAATCACCTGATCTAGAGTTTCATTTATTTCTATAATCTATTGTTGATGCTGTCCCATTCGGGAAACGGTTGCTGATCCCAACCGTTGGTGATATACATTCGATACACTCAGAGAAATGAGTGGTCGGTCATGTGTGGCCGGGTTGCAAGATGTTCTTGTTGAACCCAGTGTATTCCTCTCTAGAGGTACACTAGCAGAAGGTGGTTCCGTACCTTGTCATAGTTGGAAACCCATTATCCAATACGTGCTTGCGGTTTTGATTGTATACTATGTAGGTAGAACGTGAGATGAAAGCGTTCTGCTAGATTGATATCTATTTGTACTTAGGCATTATTATAATATCAGAATGATATGGCTTTGCCAAAGATGTTTGGATTCTCATAAGGGAAAAACCCGTTCCGTATTCACGGCGTGGTCTTATGAGATATCATATACCTGTTCAACTGTTTTAAACTGTTTTACTCATACCAGTCCCATGACTGACCCGGAGTTTACTTTGTTGTTTTCCCCTAAACTCTTGGGTGCCTAAATTTGTACGGGCAGTCAACTAGTCGGGATTTTCAGATATACTTGGAGAGCTGGGAGCAGGAGGCTTCAAGATCATATATCTATTGTTTATTTCCGCTGTGTTGTAAGTGCTGTACTCTGATAAGTGCTATTGTATACTTAACTGTTATATTTCAACGTTATGTTATATATTATATGTTATTCGTTCCACTGTGAGATTCGTGTTACTCTGATGATGTAAGTTCTTCTTTTCTTCTTCTATTCTAAGTTTCTATCTTATCTATCCTCACCCTCTAATTTCTTTCATTAATTACCAGGATTTTTCGAAGTTTGGTTAATCGTCATCGTGTCTATGTCGATAACCAAAGTCGCCAAAAATCCGGGTCATTATAGTTGGTATCAGAGCTTAAGTTAAGAATTACTTGACTCTGTGGCGTGACTCGGTTGAGATAGGGTTAGTAATACCCTAGATTGAGTTTGAGAGTATATATACGAGTGCGTATTTGTATTTGATATAAAAATGGTTTATATTGTGGAGATTCATTGGCTGAGTTGTTTATGAGTTCTGATCGATCGGTTTGATCCACTGTATCGGTAGGAGTTTATAAACACTCGAATACGATGGGTCGACACGGTATATTTTGAAAGAGGGTAAATTAAAATATGTCTACCCAAGGTATAGCTTGATATAGAGGAGATATATATATCAAAATATATATATATATTAGATATATTAGTTGTAATTATTATCTAGTAAGATTATAGTTGAAATGGTTATGTAAATAATCAATCAGAATTCATATAAGTGAAATACGTGGAATCAGATGAGTTAAATCTGAAATTTAAACCAGAAATTTAATTTAAATTCTGGAAAATTGGATAAGTGTTTGTAAATGGATTTGGATTAAAAATAAGGAAAATTTAAGATCCTGGGAGATTTTAAATTGCTTTACAAGCAGTGTGAATTATTTTTTGAATGAATTTCAAAGTGGAAATGGTTAGAAATGGTTTCATAGTATTGAACTCACTTCGATTGCTACAAAATAGATTCTGATGATGACAACTGCATCATCAGTATTCATTTTCGAGTTGTAAGTGACGAATTACTACCAGAGATACTGTTTTGAATTTGTTTTGGGAAAGACAAGTTGTGTTGGATTTCAAAAAGGAAAATTTGATTTTTTTTGAAAAGAGTAAACTGTTTAAAAACTCCCAGGGAAAAGACTGTTTGAATTAAAAACAAATTTAACTGAAATTTGTGAAAGAAAATTTGGATTAAAGTAAAGTCAGTAAAGTGCTAACTGAGATTGAATTAGAATGATATCAAGACAAATTGGATTGTGAGATTCAAATTTGAAGTGTAATGTGATAATCAAGTTAAGAGTTGAGAAACTCGAGTTGAAATTGAATTCAACTTAGGTATAAGCGAATGGTTGGAATTGTGGATAAAAACTGATTGAAAATTAGTTGAGATGACCTTGGGTATATGTTGGATTGATAACAGGTGAAAGTTATAAAGTTAATATGCCGACAAAAGGTACAAGTTTATATTTGATATAAGCAGGAGATTTATGAGCCGTATCGGCAAGCCGCTTGGCTTTTCTTTTTCTTTTGGGATTGGTGAGGGCCATGGGAGGCTATGTGAAATATCCCGATGCTCCCGTTACAAAAGAAGTTATGGCGAATTTTTCCGGGAATTTAAGGAGTTAGAATATTTTTAAGAAAATATGATAAATAGAATTCTATATATCAGTATATATAGAGAAGTCGATAAGGAAACGAACATAAAAAGAGAAAGAGTATACGTGTTTAAAAGTAAATAATTAGTTGTATGGTATTGATTATTTGAGTAAGTAGTCTTATCTGTTTTGACGTTATAAATGTTATTCAATCAAGGTCTGAGAGGTAGTTATACCCCAACTTGATTGGTTTCATTATTAACAAATAAATAGTAAGATTTCAGGCTCGAAGATCAATGTTAGATAAGAGTTAGTTGAATATAGTATTTGCGTTGTCGTAACGATGTTTTACACAACATCCGTTTTAACCCAAATAAGCGTAAGCTGGGAAATAGTTTGATTTTCTTTTGGGTTGGAGAAGGTCTAGAGAGGCGAGTTGTGGTTTTACCGATAAGGTTGTACGAAGGAGGTTATGGCGAAATTTTCCAAAAATTTAAAGTGTTAGAAAATTTTCAGAATTTTTGAAAATTTTAGTTAGTCGTAATAAATAAATATTTTAGTCGATATTAATGGGTTCAGTTGAAATCAGAAATAAGGGATAAACAAATCTTAGGAGTTCCAATAGATAGGGTCGTCCTCTAAGTTAGCAATTTCGAGGACGAAATTATTTTTAAGTAGGGAAAAATGTAATGACCCGCATTGTTGGAGGTAGTATAATTAATTAATTTAATTATTTAAATAGGGATTTAGGGAATTAAATCGTCGTTTAATTAAATAAATTGATTATTTAATTAATTTAAATTATAGAATAATATATTTAATTCAAAAATAACCAGAATTTGTGAATTGACAATATAGTGTGAACGGGGTCATCCCCAAGATTTAATTCAGCATAGACTTGAATTATATTGATGAATATATTCAATTGACATCAGTTTGAACGTATAATTATATTTAATTAAAATCGAGCGCGTAACGACGTGGCAGTTCGCTATTTGGCGATTTAAACTTCAACTTGGTATACAGGGTTCGTTTCAAATCGGATTTCTGTGAAACAAGAAATGTGTGGAGCTGGTGGAGTATATCTTTCTAGTGGAAGAGAAAAATCGGGATTTCGTCGTGTAGATTTTGAGTTACGTCCAAGTCAAATTCTCAGAAATGCAGCGCCCTGACCATAACTATTTAATTATATTTTAAAGAAGGATTTAAATAGAAATCGAACATCGATATAACTCTGACGATGTAATATCGAGTTGTAAATACATATAGGATTTATTCTGGAGCTGTATGGTATCCCACTGTGGATATAGACGATAATATTTATTTTTAAATATTAAATGTAATTATATTTTAATATATTTATATATTTAAATAGGCTATTTAGAGCGTTAAAAATAGCCACTTTTGCAAACGAAGTCGGAACTCGACGAAACCAGTTTTGTTGGATCCGCAATATCAAATAGTTGTTAGATTCCAAGTTTGGTGATTTTTAGAGTAACTGTGTGGCCGTACGGATTTTTAGAGTGGAAAATAGTCAGTATTTTGACGGTTAAAAATACGCTGTGTGAGCATACGGAGTCGGAATTCGACGAAACCAGTTTCGTTGGGACCATAATGTCGAACTCTAGCTACTTGTCCAGTTAGTTGATTTTTGGGTATCGTGCGTGATCGTTGGAATTTAAAACGTTCATCGGAAATTTATATTTATATAAAAACAAAATATCTAGATATTTTGCTAACACTATAAATACCCTACCCTTCACTAAACCTAAGTCCATTTTCATCTACTGGTCAAAGAACACGGCCGCGACATTCCTTTCAAACAAAATATTCGAGCACTTCAAAATACAAAATAAAATCGAAGATAAATCCTATAAATTTCCAAACTCATGTAATCGAGTTCGTGGAGCAATTGTCTACACTTGGGTATGATTACTGATGGGTTTCTCGAAGAAAACTTTCGCTGCTATCCATACAGCGTTCAAGCTTTTGTACTAGGGTTCCAAGTTTTGGGTTGTAGGAGCATCTAGGTGGATTTTCGATAGTGGATTCAGGTTCGTGGGGTGTTTAGCAACTCGGTGTGGTGTTTTGTGTAAATTCCGTGGTGATAACTGTCGATCGACAGTGTACAGGAGCGAACGACAAAAGTGGTAGGAGGAGGGCGAGTTCGAGGTAATGGCTGTAAGGTGATGGAGATTTAGACGTGAAGGACTTTGGTGTGTTTAGTCTTTGAATCGGTGGAAGAAATGAGGGAGAATGGAGGTGGGAGGATCATCCATTTTTGGTCGCAATACTGGGGACGGGAAATTTCATTGGGGAAGACGGGTTCAAAAGGGCTGAGCGGGCATGGGCTAAAAAGTTGGTTGGGCCGAGAGATTTAAGGTAGAAGCCCAATAGTTTTAATTAAAATTTTATTTCTATTTAGAATGTCATAACTTGTAACACTTGTAACTTATCCGTACGATGTCAGAATCGAGAACCGTAAGTTGCATTGGGATTGTATGGACGGACACTACACAATGGAACTGACCGCGAGTCAATTGGAGTCCGTTACAATTTATAGAAAAATAAATTGTCTGGATCAAGCGATGGTTATCGTCATTGACGATGATCGTCAAATGTGAGTAAAACTCACCAACTCTGTATAGTTCTATTTTAACAGTGTATTCTTAGAACTGTTAAAGTTGTCTGTTTGACTATGTGTTGACTGTTTGATTGAACTGCTAGTCAGTTAGTAGAAATTAATATATATATATATGTATATATATATACCATTAAATATTTATATGTGATTCTGTTATCAGAATATTTCACAGTGAAGGGAAATCAATGTTAATTATATTGTCTAACATCGTGATGCAGGGAAACAGGTTGGAGGAATCCAACTGGATTCCTCAATAGTTATTTTACTTTGATTTATATATTGTGATATATAATGTGATATATAATCTGACATTGATTATGTATGTTTGGACGGTATTTATCGTTGTTATATGGTGTGTTAAATACCCTAAGAAATAACAGAATGTGATAAAGTGATTTTCAAAGTATAATTTGAAAATAATTTATTTATATAAAATCATTGGATTTTATATATAAAAGGAAAAGGGTTTTCTTTTAAAGGAATTATATTTGTAATTCAAATATAAAGGATATATATTTGTAAATCAAAATATAAAGGATATATATTTGATAAATAAATATAAAGGGATTTATTTGCAAATCAAATATAAAGGAAATATATTTGTTAAACAAATATAAATGATATATATTTGTAAATCAAATATAAAGGAAAAATATTGTCAAACAAATAAGAAGAGAAATATTTGTAAACCATGTACAAATAAAATAGAATTATAAAGGAAATATTTGTAGAACATTTACAAGTAGATTAAATGGATTATTTATTTATTTAGGGGATAACTAATAGTAAAAGGATTTATTTATTTAGGAAATAAATAAAAGAAAAAGACTTATTTATTTGTTAGAATAAATAGAATAAAGGAATAATTATTGTTAGAATAAATAGAATAAAGGAGATAATTATTTGTTAAACTAAATAGAATAAAGGAAATATTTATTTATTTAATAAATAGGATTTAAATCAAAAGAATATTTAGTAGAAGAATAGAAAATGGAAATCTGTTTTTAATAGATAAATAAAAAGGATTTAATTTATAAATAACAATTTATAAATTAAATAAATATTTATCATTTGGATAAATAGAGTATATAAGTCTGAACTTATATAAAGAAGAGATATTGGTTTTAACACCGATAGTTTAAATATAATGGGTACACAACACTTGTATAAGTGAAGTACGTTATTAAAGCGAACGTTTATAAAGTGCAGAACTGTTACTAAAAGTAAATCTTTATAAATGAATAAACGTTATTAAATAGGGGTTGTTCGAATAAAGGGAATCGATTAGAGTAACCCAAAGGGGTTAAATCGATTAGAGTAACCCAAAGGAGTTAAATAGTTAGGGTTGGCCAGTTAGAGTTAAACAATTAAAGTTAACCAATTAGAGTTAATCCAAAGGAGTTAGTCGAAGATTTAATCCAAAGAAGTTAGTCGAAGAGTTAATCCAGAGGGAGTTCGTCGAAGAGTTAATCCAAAGGGATTTCGTCGAAGAGTTAATCCAAAGGGAGTTAGTCCAAGTTAGTTAATCTAAAGGAGTTAATCGAATATAGTTTATTCGAATAAAGTTGGAGGAGTTAGTCGAATATAGTTTATTCGACAGGAGTTAAGTGAATAGAGTAAATCAAAAGAGTAAATCGAATAGAGTTAAAAAAATAGAGTTAATCCAATAGGATCAGTCCAATAGAGTAAATTGAAAGGAGTTAATCGAATATAGTTATTCGAAAGGAAGGTTAAGTAAGGAAGTTAGTTAAAGCAATTTAAAGTGAACTTTGCCTATTTCAAGGTTAGAAATGTTGTTCAGTTAAGGTCTGAGAGGTAGTTTTACCCCAACTTGATTGGCTTCGTTTTTAACTAAGAAATGGGTATGGTTCGGCAGTAAAGGATGGTTAAGAGAATTTAGTAAATAAAGGAAATGGTTTGAGTTGGCATCGCGATGGCTTGTTTAAACATCTGTCTAAGTCCAATGTACGAGTTTTGGAAATGTTTTCCAAAGAAGAATCAGAAATGTTTTCTAATATAGAAAACAAGAAATGGAAATTGTTTTCCAGTGTTGATAACATATATTTTCTAAACATTAGAAAATAGCAAATGTCGAATACAGGGAAACAGGAGATAAGTAAATTAATGAACCAAAGAGATTAATATTAAATAATGTTTGTTCGATATAATTTCCATCTGGGAATAATATCGTTGTTTGCACACGTGTTTTTCTTTGATAGTTAACTCACAGACTATCGAAGTTTTGACCATTTTAACGTTGTTAATATGGAGAGACCGGTTGGATTATTATCCAAAGAACAACTATGTATTGGCATAATCATTGCGAACCATTTATACCAAGATAATTGAAGACGGAGTAAAGTGTAAGGGCTGTTGTATAAGTCTTAGATAACAGTGACTAAGATGGATATACTGAATAGTGCCTTCGGTTTGTCCCATCCCAGGACGACCCATATGGACGAAGGTCTGACAGAGTATATCCAATGGATCGCGTAAGTTGATCTGTTCAAACGTATTCACGTTTGGTGGCGGAGGAATTCGTTTCTCTTAGCTGTATACCCGGGTTATGTTTGGATAAGTCAATTTGTGATTTGGCAGGTATGACGATATGATATTCTAAGTGTATAGATGAATGTCTGACAGAGTATTTCCAAAAAGGTCACGTACATTGATTTCTTCAACCGTACCAAGAGTGGAAGCGGAGAAGGAAACTTCTTTTAGCTGACACATAATGTATGGTTGTAGACATCAAATTAGTGATTTTGATGGATCTGACAATGTGGCATTCGAAGTGAATCTGATGTGATGATAAAGCGTAGCTTCTAGCCTCATCAACCGGTAAATGACAGAAATCGGGCAGGTAGCATGGCTATGTAGGTCGCACCTATTAGGGTGTATAGTCACCTGATCTAGAGTTTCATTTATTTCTATAATCTATTGTTGATGCTGTCCCATTCGGGAAACGGTTGCTGATCCCAACCGTTGGTGATATACATTCGATACACTCAGAGAAATGAGTGGTCGGTCATGTGTGGCTGGGTTGCAAGATGTTCTTGTTGAACCCAGTGTATTCCTCTCTAGAGGTACACTAGCAGAAGGTGGTTCCATACCTTGTCATAGTTGGAAACCCATTATCCAATACGTGCTTGCGGTTTTGATTGTATACTGTGTAGGTAGAACGTGAGATGAAAGCGTTCTGCTAGACTGATATCTATTTGTACTTAGGCATTATTATAATATCAGAATGATATGGCTTTGCAAAAGATGTTTGGATTCTCATAAGGGAAAAACCCGTTCCGTATTCACGGCGTGGTCTTCTGAGATATCATATACCTATTCAACTGTTTTAAACTGTTTTACTCATTCCAGTCCCATGACTGACCCGGAGTTTACTTTGTTGTTTTCCCCTAAACTCTTGGGTGCCTAAATTTGTACCGGTAGTCAAGTAGTCGGGATTTTCAGATATACTTGGAGAGTTGGGAGCAGGAGGCTTCAAGATCATATGGCTATTGTTTTTTTCCGCTGTGTTGTAAGTGTTGTACTCTGATACACTACACCAAAAAAGACCTTTGGTAGCGTTTGAAAAATGCTACCAAAGCTTTTGGCAGCGTTTCAATGAACGCTACTACAGGTCCCGCAACTAAAAGTCTGCATTTTTTTGTTGCGTTTTGATAAACGCTACCATATGGTGCTCGTAGTTGCATTTTTCAAACGCTACTGAAGGTCTATATATGGGATACATTTTGCTTTTCAGTAGCGTTTATTTTACGCAACTAAAAACTTTTCCTTGCATTTATTTTGTGCCACTAAAAATTCAAATGGTATGTTATATTTGTTTTTGTTGCGTTTTTAAAATGCTACTAAAAGATATTGATTGTTCTGTAATATATGTTAAATGCTACTATATATTGTTAATAGCTAATATTATTTCCAGCAACTAATTATACAAGTATTAAAATCAACAACGATCGTACACAAGTCTAATTCAAACCAACAATCAATCAATCATACAATCATCATATTCAAATTATTGAGAACACATTAGTCACATAAGTATTTTTCCATAACCATTTAGATAATAGTTATTTGAAAAAATTAGCAAATTCACATACCACAAGCATTCAGAATTTTTTTTACACAATTAGTACTAACAAATACCATAATACACACAACAATTAAAGTCATGTCCATTGTTGTTGATGCTCTTCCCTCCAGAAAAGTTAATTACCTGTAGACAATATTAACTGGTTATTATTAAAACAAGCACATAAACAATATTAATATAACTCGACCATGAATAATTTATTCCACTGCAAAATTCAAATCTACACATAAACAATATTAACTTTGCGTTCATTTCACTTCACACAATCTCAGCGTACACTTCACACGACACTCATCTCTGCCTAGACCAACACAAGTAGCAACACAACTCCATACACCACCCTCACCACAACATGACCATCCACCCTCATCACAACATGACCAATATAAGTTGCTGTAAGAATGCATGTCCTTTTGCATTTAAATAGCTCAAAACATGAAAATTTTATTTTTGTTGCTCTCAGATAACCTTTGCTTTATCCCCGCAGTCCCTTACTCTAGTAGCGGTCAACCACTCATTACATGCAACAGTAAATGATTTTGGTGCACTTTATTTTTGTAGTGTGTACATGGTTTCTAGTGCACTTCGTTTTTGATGGTACTTCTTTTTATCTCACTGTGAATATCATTATATAGATTATAACTTAATTTCATAGTATTTTTTATCCTAAGTTAAAACTGAGGTGCAATTGCAAATAGAATTTACAACCAAAATTGCGATTTGCAACTAAGTTATAACACTAATCTGCAAAAGCTCGGTTTTGAGCTCCTAGATGTAATTGCAACTCAGTTCTAACATAATTAATTCATTAACCCTGTTAACTTAATTAATTTATTATAATAATTAAAAATAATAACATATATTAGTATGACCACAAACCGACCGTTCGTGCGTGTAAATTAGAGAAAAAAACATTCATTGCATTTTTTTTATTAATTTTAATTAAATGCATGATGATAATATGATCGAAAACAATTATCAGCATTACCAAGACAAGAAAATAATAATATCAAAAGCTAGTATTTCATTTATGAATTAGGAAACTGGTTATAACATTTTTCTTTATTTCAGTAAAGTAGAAAATTTGGTAAGCCTCGAGATTTGATTTCCAAATACTTTACAAGGTCTAGCAGCATGTCTGATTTTTGCAGTAGATATAAAAATTCAACAAGACTAATTTGTTGAGCTAGACTTCTCTAATGAGCAGTGTATAACACAGTTTTGATGACTTAAAATAGATGAAGAGCAGCCTTGTCCACTCATAAAAGATCAGAGGAGAAATAATCAGGTAGTGATATCTATACCCCTTGAAAAACAATTAGTTGTGCACAGAATGTTGATGCTGATGGGGTGACCAGATTATGTTGACATTAATGTAGCACTAAATATGGTAAATATGGGCATCAGACTCGAAACCAATACTGGCAGATTATGTTGTCAGGTTTTAAAATTGTAACATTCTATAAATGGTAAAGATAATAAGAAATAATTAACCAATGAAATTTCAGAATAATTAAATGATACCCACCATTCCCTATAAATGCATAGGTCGGCAAATTTCATAAGTAATCTTCAGAAATAAAAGTTAGAAAACTAGCATGTGTCGACGTACAACAATGTGTGTAAAAGCTAATTGCTTTATAATAATATGTACCTTGCAAAAATAAAAGCTCGCAGCCCGCAACCTCCAACCTGCAAGATATCTACTCATTTTCATGCTTCCGGCTTTACGTCCGGATTTAAGGTTCCTTTTATTAAATTCACGAGCTCACTGTCAATTTAACATAGCACCTTTAGAGCTTGAAGCCTGCATTCATAAATTTGCATGGTGTAACTAACCTTGGGGTTGGGTAGATATCCACACTCTACCAGCTCTAACAAAACCAGTAAAATATTGATAGGTTCCACAATCGGAGTTCTTGTGGAAATCTGGATCAGCAGCTTTAGCATAAGTAGTGTGAAAGTTGAAGTTGCATCCTTATGTTGGATTAGTACACGTGTAATGCCAGTATAGATCCCGTTCTTTGCAAAGGTCGTATCCATCAGGTCTAACAATTCAGGAACTACGACGCCAAAGAGCTGCAACCATAGCAAATCCAACATGTAAAATTTCAAAACGGAAGCATAGGAAAACAGTGTTTTAATTTTATAATTTCAAATTCATTGAAGTATGTATTTGGCGAAAGCATGACAATCGTGCATCTTAAATGTAATCAAATTCAGTAAGAAAAAGAAAATAATACCGTGCAAACTCATGGCCTTAGAGAATGCTATATGATTTATGCGCTTTATTAATCAAAATGACATACGAATATGATAGCTGGCAAATATACAGAATCATTTGAATGCATATATACTACATTAATGAGTCAAGTATGTATGAGGCTAAATAAATAGTTAAATACCACTGATTATGAAAGAAAAACTAAGGATTCTTGTATAGTGGAAACCACATTTGATGGTGGTGTTTCTCATAAGCAACTGACAGATGTAAAATTGCCGTAAAACAAAAGTTTAATGGATAATGATCATTTTGTCAAACTATAGTATAACCACATCCTGATAACTACTCGTATCACGAGACGATCCCCTTTCTCACATACGTATTTGTAAATGGTTTTAAAAACTGTAATAACTGGAATCTGTAAATTGTTTTAATGCTATATTAGATTTCTCTTGTAAAATGTAAATGGTTTTAAAAACTGTAATAACTAGAATCTGTAAATCGTTTTTGCTTATAAGATTTCCAATAAAATTCTGCCTAAACCAGATATTTGTAAACGGACGGACTATCCCATACAATTATTTTGTATTTGGGAATGTATGCTACTACAGCTAAATGGTCAGAATTTTGATAAGGTATCTTTAATTAAACTCTCAACGTGCAAATTGTCAAATAACAGTTCAAGAAAACAGCGTTGAATTCATATAGTTTTGTATCGTTTAAAGATACAAAACTGTAAATCATTTTAAATACTTAGCTTGAACAAAAAAAGAAAGAATTTTATTACCTCTGCACAGCTGTAAATCGCCAGTAGTAACATTCATCCATTGATCACCTTTTAATGCTTTAACTATTGCTAGATGCACTTCCAGATCATTACTTTTTGATCCTTTACCAACTCCTGACATTATGGTGTTGTCCTGTTGTATTACCTTTTTTGCTGGCAAAAGAAGAAAATACAATAATGAAGTTTTTTTCATATGTTGAAAAAGAAACGTAAAGCAATAATGTGATCTACATTATATATTGTGCATACAAATTTGTGTTCCAACTTTCAATTTCATTATTTAGTTCATCCCAAAATGTTACAGCTACCAAACAATTTGATTTTATAACAAACTTGGCTTTTGCACAAATGATAAACCATCTGTAAATAATAAAACCTTGATAAGAGTAGTATATGCTTAGGTATATTTCAGGGAAGATCTGAATTCCACATTGGCGACATTCATGGTCAAGTTTAACCTCCCATGATGTAAAAGCTTGCACAAATTCAAGAAAGGCGGATTTTGCCTATGATTTGAATAAAATATGCTCAATATGATGCAGCTTCACTAAATACACTAAATGTAAATAAATCAGTATTCGAAGATTTTGGCTGCTCTATTCACCATTGACAATACATCAAGACGCCTCTGGCTAGCGCTACAAGTAACAAACATCAAAGCTTAACAAATAGTGCAGAAACAGTTTACCACTAGCTTTGATTACCGAGTGAAAACTAAATTAATTTTCATTCAAGGAAAAAACAGACATAGGTTTGATTGAAATCGCAGTTGATGAGTCACTTGAAGTCTGATGGGAACAAATAGAGATTGGAGATGCTCTAAATTACCATTAGAGAAGCTACTTTACACAATTACGTCAACTGTCTATGTGGTGTTAACTTTACAAATTCCTGTTAAGTGAAGATGGTCTAAAAAATTACTGATCCAAGTAGATTGATGGCAATGCTGAGAGAATTTTTTTTTTTTTTTTTAATGATTCATAGTTTGAATTAAAACTTTTAGCATGTTCATGTTCAGGCAACAGGGATGATGACAATGCTGAGAGAATTAAAGATTCAAATAACAGGTAGTCATCGTCTTGGTATCGATGACTTTAAAAACATAGCAAGGGTTGTTCAACACTTTCTAGGTGATGGAGCTTTGCTGCGATTGACTGCAAAAAGAAGTATATTGAATCCAGCTAACATGAAATTCCTCTTCAAGAATAGGATATGATTTTGTTCTTAAAAGTGCTACAGGTGCACTTTATCATTAAACGGGAAAATGCTGTATATAATGAATAAATATGGATTGTTTCTAGAGAAGGCATTTTTGCTAATTTGGACCATTGCCTCCTCTATTGATATGTGGATTTGCTTAAGCCTTATACATGAATATCATACATGAAATAAAAACATGCCATATATCCATATAAAAAACATTTCATCACTGGCATCAAGAGCACATATTCTTAACCCGTAAATTCCCTAATCTAGACATCCGTTGGAAAACAGAA
Organism: Allium sativum; assembly: GCA_030737875.1. Taxonomy (NCBI): domain Eukaryota; kingdom Viridiplantae; phylum Streptophyta; class Magnoliopsida; order Asparagales; family Amaryllidaceae; genus Allium; species Allium sativum. The sequence goes on from JASFAX010002864.1 coordinate 36,934, forward strand.
ATTTTAGACGTGTGACATAGCTGTCTATTGGACACGCAACAATGCTGCTAACTATTAGAAGCATAACCATGAAACAAATTAATATCCAGAAAAAATGAAGAACAACAAGCAAAATTGTAGATACAAGGATAAACTAATAGTTTAGTCAAAGATCTATATCTTATACGGGGCTGCTACCAACTTTTGCTTCGACTAATTTCACTCCTTCTATTTCGACTGCCATGTAATGATATCTTCGATTGTCCAATGTCCAGACAAGCTATTCTTGACTGTAATTTTGTATTCCTGTTTCAACAAAACTAAGGGTTGATTTCAACATGTTTTTGTACAAAATCTCCAACTTTCTTCGAGTTTTCTTTAACTTGAATTTTCAGGTAAATGTTTTTGATCATCCACCTAATAGTGTTGTTGATTAAAAAAACAAAGCACCTGTAGTTTACAATTTGTTTGTCGTCGGATTTTTATAAAAGTAGATACATTTCTAATAAGTTGTCTTGCAAGTAAAAATAGAGCCTGTAACAATACGGGTATAACATCCTCACTAAGAGATTGCAACTTTTAAGCTTAAGTAAATGGACCTTTATTTCTATATCTTAATCCGTAGTCCCTTGCTATATGTCATTAAATAATAAAACCTTAAAATTACCAAATGTTTACAGCCCATGTTAAACTAAAAGGTGATAATGGGCTGAGCATCTAGACTTCTGATGGCCATTTGAAAGAATGAGTACACTATTAAATCCAGGGATATTTCCATGCTGCAGTATATTAGAATCCCAAAAACTAGTGGAAAAATAATAATATGATTTATGATTGTACCTTCGATTGTACCAAAAGCCTGACTTCTCAAGTAACTAGCTCACTCCCTGTTCCTTAGATTTTGGACCATCTCATTTCGTTTCCTTTTTTCCAAATATTACACAAATTCCCTTGAACCTTCATCGAATTACATGACTTGTCACTGGGTCTCCCACTGCAAAAAGTTGGTCAAGATCGGTTTTTGGAGCTGTGTCATGTTCATTATACGTTCGTCCAAAAAGAGCGAATAGCTTCAAATAACATATACTATTATTATATATTAGTTTCATTTCCAACTTTTTATTCAACTAAGGAGAGATGGATTGCTTTAGGTCTTTTAAAAAAGAAGAGCTCATAGTGGAAAGAGACACATTGATTGTCTCTACTCCTCATAGGGATTAACAACTAATTAATGACTTGTGATTAATCATCAATTACAGATAAAGGACATGGTGTTGAAAATCTCGGGTTCCAATGCAAAGGAGGTGCCACATGATGGCCTTATAGGTACAAAAGTAGGTTCAGCGCAGTAGATCTTACCAAGATGACATGGCATCAAATAGAGAAAGCCAGTATGGCTATCTTAAAGCAGGAAGTTCAAGATCGACTCCAGCTTGGGACTTTTCAAGCTTCAATATTGATGCTACTGTCGGAAAATCTAGACCCGGTCCGAACAACGCAGCTTTGGTCGAGGAGGAGAGTAGCGGGGAACCTAAAGAATGGACGGCTCTTGTCGAACCAGTGTACAGATCACGTTTGTTTCGATACCCGATGGAGTTGGTAATGATCTTAAACGGATTTGATTCAGGTATATCCGTAGCATAGCACTAATTAAAGACACTCAATTTCGTGTTGGAAACTATCTTGATTGATGGTTAATAGCTAATCAAAACACTCTTTGGTTGATAATTAACCGTTAATTACAGTGTTAATGAAAGAAAGAAAACTATGTTCATATTAAAAACTGTATGTGTATATGTTAAAACTATGTGCATGTTTACTTGTACGTGACAGCTGCACGTTATATGAAAAATGACTACCTATAATTCAGAATTAGCATTATAGTTGTACTCAGGTTCAGGTATGAGAGTATTTGTAAATTACAATTTAATTTACATCTTAATTAAAGTTATAACAATGAATTAAATATGGCTGTTGATTATTGTCATTAGTTATAATAGTGCTAGGTTTAATGGTCAGAAAACCAAACCAAAGCCTGTTCAATTATCGAATGTACAACAAAATAAGAATAGTTACACAATTGCAGAAACAAAGCAATGACTTGGAATCAGAAACTGGAAGTGCAGGATCAAATTCACATAAAGCACTATTACAAGTCCTCCTATTAATACATGTAATTAGCTATAACTAATAGTAATCTAGTAGTCGACAGTTTGATAATTTTAGTCTACCTATATTTACCATTTAATCAAAGTTATAATAGTGTTGTTGACTACTATTAGTTATTCACAACTTCACCTGTTATGCAACAATAAATAACTGAATTGTTATGGCCGTGGCTCTTCGGCTGAGTCAGCTGATTATGGTATGGATTCAAAGCTACACGGCACTTACTCTCACCGCATCGTTTGATATTAAACTAATAGTTTAGTCAAAGATTCTTGCTTCATTTTTTTCTTATACAGGGCTTACTTTGAAACTTATACAGGGCCCTGCAGTGATATCACTGAATTGTTACTAAATGAAGTAACCCTCACTTCAAACATAAACTAATAGTTTAGTCAAAGATTTTGATCTTAATCAAATTAAATGCAATGTTTGTAAATGACATAGATGAGTTATGTAAGAATCGATTGCTTATTCATTCAGCTCATCCTCGTGTCAAATTTAGGTTAGCCATCAACATTCTCTTGGGAAATCCAATACCTCTAATCTCTTCAATCAATGATACAAACTTCTTCCTAAAGTGAAATTACATAATAGCACCAATAGAATAACTATTGCAAACATCGTGTGCCATTTGTATTATAGCATTTTCATATTGCTCAGTTAGTTTTTGTGATTGGTTTACTGTTCTTGGTCGAAAAATTGATTACTTGTGCTGGTATCAGTTGTTAAAGGTGAAAGTTATTTGGTGTAATCTGTTTCTCATTGCTTGCGACAATCAGTTAGTTGCTTTTGTGATTGCAAGTTGGATTGTGATTCAAACCATTGCATGCACATCACAGTTATTCCAGTTATCATAGGTTTCCAATCTCATTAAAGGACATATCATATAGCATATTATGCGCTGCGTGCATGTGTGTGTGTGTGAGAGAGAGTTCCATCCAAGAAAATAATCAAATATACCTCATTGGGATTGATAAGTTTGACTGAAATACCAAAATATGCCTATATTAGATTGATAGTACATCTGAGAAAACATACCTGATAATATTAACGAAAAATAGCCAAGTCAAAACGAGCTTGCTTGAAGAAAGAAATTTCAAATTTTCCGTAGTTGTTGATTCAAAAATATATCTAAGACTCTTTCCCTGGAATATATCAAAGTGGGGACCTTCAGTCCTGCATACGTATAAAGGGCACAAACGAGCATCATATTTCATTATCATCTTCCTTTCTCCTACTTAAGTTCAATATAAGTAGTCTTAAGTACCATAAGTTGTTTTCAGTATACATAAATGAAAATTTTGAAATTATTAACATGGAGAAAACTACAATTTTGAATAAGAAATATTGAAAACTGACATGCGTACAATACAATATAAATCAAACATTCAACATGAATTCAAATTAAAATTAAAATAATTTCCAAAATTTGCCATAGCCCAAACCCATTAATTGTCAGTTACATTTGACAAAAATTGTTAAAATAATAAGTGCCAAAGAATGAAATAACATGACATAGTTGCTGCCAAACATTACAGATAATCGCATTAACTTACTTAGTCTACAATGAAACAATAGTAACATGTGAGTATAAATCTTCATATCTGCCACACATGCTGAAAGGAATGTATGAACAAAAAACCGTTTAATTCCTAGTTAGGCCATAGACATCAATGTTAAAGGACAGAAAACACAAACCAAGGTTTACTCACAAGATAATAAAAAGTCAAAAAAAAAAACCTAATTAAACTAGGATCAAATTTAGATCCATAATTCGAATGGAAATTCCATTTCTAAAACTTTGATCCATATAGATCCTAAAACAGCGACTATGAGTCAAAATAAAATCAACAGATTAATTTAAGGAAAAATTAAATACGATTGATACTAATCAATCATGAATGTTATGAATCACACAATAATATGGCAAAATGCCTTGAATAATACCTTAAATCGAACCGTTCCTAAAAAAATCCCGGTTTGAACGCGTAGCTCTATATCCAATATCTGCGGAAGGCATTCTTACGTGGTTATGTCGATAGAAAGAGAGGGAGGGAAGGCAAAAATTTATTGGTTGGATCGAAAGAGAAAAGGAACTCAGAACGTTAAGGAAGACGAGAAAGAGGAACCTGATTTAGGTTTAGGCGGAAAACATGGAATAACGGGCGGCAAGTGAAATGTAAGGAGTGCGTGAAACGTAACGAGCGGAAATATATTAGAAAATTAAATATAACCGCAACCAAACCCCTAAAGGATAAAAATAAAAGCAACAGTGGTTACATTTACCTTTCAAACGCTACCAACGATCGTAACCATATGTGAATTTTCTTGTAGTGATAAGTGCTATTGTATACACAACTGCTATATTTCAAAGTTATGTTATATATTATATGTTATTCGTTCCGCTGTGAGATTCGTGTTACTCTGATGATGTAAGTTCTTCTTTTCTTCTTCTATTCTAAGTTTCTATCTTATCTATCCTCACCCTCTAATTTCTTTCATTAATTACCAGGATTTTTCGATGTTTGATTAGTTTTCATCGTGTCTATGTCGATAACCAAAGTCGCCAAAAATCCGTGTCGTTACAAAAATTACAAAAACAAGTCAAGCCAACCAGTAACAAAGTTACTGGCAAAAGGGAAAGAGGAAGCGGAGAGCTCCTTCCTTATATCGTACTTGAGCAATTGCCACAATTCATCATTTATTTTCCTCTTATGCAAGAAGACTCTGCAATTTCTTTCAACCAAACCAGCTTCACGAGTTTTTTGACGCAAAGCAGGAAAAGGTTATGCATATCGTTTCACCACCTTATAGACTTAAGAATTACAAGCCACTGAAGGTGAGAAGTTGTTGGTAGGTCGGCAACTCCAAAGAATTCCAGCAATCTACGCCATAAGTAATAGATGTCATTGCATTCAATAAAAAGATGGGCCATAGTTTCATCACAGATAGTACAAAAAGACATGCAGTAGGGGTACTCATTCCAAAAGAAAGAAGCTTCTGCCTTGTAAGAAGAGCACCCTATTTGGCCTTCCAAACCATGAAGTTGTCTTCAGGAGGAGCAACCTTATTCCAAACAAGCTTAGACCGTTGACACTCCGGCATAGCGGCAAAACCCATAAGAAGTGCATACGCATGTTTGATAGAATGCATCATACCACCCTATTTGATGATATCGTGCTTAGTAAGAATAAAAAAATGAATAATGTTGTCCTAGAGATTACGGAGAAAACAATTGGACGTGTAAGGTAAAGAAACAACATTGTCGAAATTTGACAGAAGTGTGATGAGTGTGAAGCCTTTATTCCCAAAATGCTTCACACTAACATATGTATGTTGTCGAAATCACTAACATATATTTTTAAATTAGAAAAAATATTCGATTTCTATGTCAACTGTAGTTGGATGTATGAAGTTAGAACTAGAATGAAAGGTTCGGTAAAAGCACATTGTGGTATAAATAACTTTATTAGATTTGAGTATCTAATAATCGAAGTTACGAGGATCTTTGTTGTCCATGTAGCAAGTGCAAATTGATGTGGTTTTGGAAACTAAACACCGTTAAAGTACACTTGCATAAATCTGGTTTTGTGCCAAATTATTATTTATGGGACGTCATGGAGAACTTGTTGCACCTACAGTAAATCATATAGTACCAGATGTGGAATTAGTTACGACAAATCCAATAGAAGATATGGTGGAAGATGCAGCACGGTCAGCGTTCCCTACTAGTCAAGTTGACGTTAATTGCGTCAATATTGACGAATCGAATGTGGATGCGAAAAAATATATGATTTATTGGCTTTAGTTAAGAGCTCGTTCTGGAATGGTTGTACAAGTGGAACTAAATTATTGGTAACTGCTGAATACATCACTCTGAAATCAAAATCTACCTTACAAAAGCAAGATTAACTATGGTAGTAAACGCTGCAAAAAGACATATGTCACCCGGTAATCCTTTGTGCAATAGTCATTACAAAGTGAAAACACTAATGTCGACTTTCAGTCTGTCATACCAGAAAATAAACACTTGTATAAGAGGTGGCTTGTTCAATTGGAAAGATGATATTAATCTTAGAAACTGCAAAATATGTGGTGAGGAAAGGTGCAAACTTAGAAAAAAGAAAGGAAAAGAAGTTCCATACAAGAGAATGCATTATTTACCCATCACCCCTAGACCACAAAGGTTATATGCGTCTTCAGTCACTACATGTTATATGCGATGACGCAGTATGAGAACACCAGAAGATGGAACTTTGACACATCCATCAAATGGAGAAGTATGGAAACATTTTGATAGGACGTATCCTTCATTTGCCGTAAAGAGTCGTAACGTCAGACTTGGTTTAAGTATGGATGGGTTTTCACCATTCTCTCAGTTTGGTAGTAAATATTCATCTTGGCCTATTATCGTTACTCCTTATAATTTATCTCCGTGGATGTGTATGAAAACTGCATATATATTTCTCACTATTATTGTTCCTGGCCCTTATGATCCAACGCAAGGCATCGATGTTTATCTACAACCATTAATAGAAGAGTTGAAAACACTATGGTATGAAGGGGTTGAAACATATGACATTTCAAAAAAAAATCATATGATCGCTTCTTTGTTATGGACTATTAGTGATTTTCCTGCATATGTGATGCTTTCAGGTTGGAGTATGGCCAGTCGTCTAGTTTGTCCTCATTGCATGGAAGAAACACGAGCATTTTCCTTATGGAATGGAAGGAAGATTTCTTGGTTTGATTATCATAGTTGTTTTCCGCATTCTAATCATACATTTCGAAGAGATAAGAAAAACTTCAAAGCTAACAGAGAAGAGAATATGCAAGCACCAAATATTTGGTCAAGTTATGGAATGTACGAAATTGTAAAGGAGTATCCCAAGATACATGAAACTAGATTACAGAATGAAATTCCTAGTAAATATAATATTCATAATTGGTGCAAGAAAAGTATATTATAGGTGTTATCTTATTGGAAAGATCTCGCATTTCAACATAATATCGACGTGATGCACAATGAAAAAAATGTCTTTGATAACGCATTCAATACAATTTTGAATGTTAAGGGAAAAATAAAGGATGATCAAAACTCATGACGTGACATATAACACTTTTGTTAATGTACCGAACTTCATATGAAGCCCAATGACAACAAAAAAACCCAAAGCATACTATGAACTAGACAACATGCAAATAAAACTCGTATTAAAATAGGTTGAGGGACTAAAATGGCTTGATGGGATTTCTTCTAATCTTCGTAGATGTGTTGATTTTAAAAACAATAAATTGAGTGGGATGAAAAGACATGATTGTCATATAATGGTGGAATATTAATTACTAGTGGTGTT
>JASFAX010002865.1:0-44436 GCA_030737875.1 Allium sativum
GAAGGTTTCACGAAATGTGACCGAAGTCCGGAGTTTCCTCAGGCTAGCAGGCTTTTACCAAAAGTTCATCAAAGACTTTGCGAAAATCTCAGATCCACTTACAAGGTTGACTAAGAAAAACCTAACTTTCAATTGGGATTTGGATTGCGATATCGCTTTCCAACGTTTAAAGAGGGCTCTAACAACGGCCCCAGTTCTGACATTGCCAGATGGGAGCAAGATGTTTACCGTATATATGGATGCATGTGGTACGGGACTAGGTGTTGTCTTCATTCAGGAAGGGAAGGTAGTAGCTTATGGAGGCAGGCAGTTGAAAGCACATGAGAAAAACTACCTAACCCACGATCTAGAGTTGGCAGCCATCGTCTTTGCACTTAAGTCTTGGCGCCATTATCACCTAGGTGAGATATTTGAATTGTATACTGACCATAAATCATTGAAGTACCTTTTCTCGCAGAAAGATCTAAACTTGAGGCAACAGAGGTGGATGGAATTCTTGGCATCTTTCAATTTCGAGATTTCCTATACCCCTAGCAAGGGCAATGTAGTAGCAGACGCCTTGAGTAGAAAGAAGCTGACCTTAAGTCCTCTCTTTGTAGAAAGGCAGAGCTTGGAATACATAGCCAACTTTGACTTTATACCCTCCATCGATCATGTGACTGGTTTGTTAGCATCGCTAGAGGTGTGGCCTGCTCTTTTGGACTCAATAGGAGCCGCGCAACGTGAAGACCCTCATCTAGTTGATGTGATGTACAAGCTAATTAAGGGTGAGACTTCGAGTCACCTCAACAGATACTCCATTGATGATAAAGGTTGGTTAAGGCGAGATGGAAGGCTATGCGTCCCACAAGCAAGGGATTTGGTGAAGAAGGTTCTCGAAGAGGCACACCATTCCAAGTTGACCATACACCCAGGTGGAGACAAAATGTATAAAGACATAAAAAGGGTTTTCTTTTGGGATGGAATGAGAAGGGATGTAGATGAATTCATCTCTAAGTGCTTAATATGCCAGCAAGTCAAGGCGGAACAGAAGAAGCCTTGTGGTCTACTTCATCCTCTAGAGGTCCCACAGTGGAAATGGGATAGCATTTCAATGGACTTTATCGATGGGCTGCCTAGGCCAAGAAGGGGCAATACCAGTATTTGGGTAATAGTGGACAGGCTCACAAAAAGCGCTCACTTTATACCCGTTAAAAGTAGAAGGACTGCCTCATCTTTAGCATCCATTTATCTTAAAGAGATAGTTCAACTGCATGGAATACCCTCCAGCATTGTAAGTGACCGAGATCCTATCTTTACGAGCGAGTTTTGGAAGAGCTTGCAAGAGGCTGTAGGCACACAGCTATGCTTAGGCACGGCCTAACACCCCAAACCGATGGTCAGACGGAAAGGGTGAACAGAGTATTAGAAGACCTATTGAGATTATGTATTATTGACTTCGGAGGAACATGGGAGGATCATCTTCCTTTAGTGGAGTTTGCTTACAACAATAGCTACCAAGCCACCATAGGCATGGCACCCTTCGAAGCTTATATGTAAGACCATGCCGATCACCAACTTGTTGGTGGGAGTCTACAGATAAGCTCATACTCGGACCAGATATGATTAGAGAAACTTCAGAGAAGGTGGACCTGATACGAAGAAGAATGAAGACTACCCAAGATAGACAGAAGTCCTACGCAGATAAAAGAAGGACTGACCTTGAGTTTGAGGTTGGAGACAGGGTTTTCCTTAAAGTATCTCCTTTGAGGAATGTCGTTCGCTTCGGATCTGCAGGGAAGTTAGCACCAAGATTTGTATGGCCATTTCCTATCATTGAAAAGATTGGGAAGATGGCTTACAGAGTAGAGTTGCCCAAAATATTGGCTGGATTTCATAATGTCTTTCATGTTTCTCACCTACGGAAGTGCTTACATGAGTCTGTGGAAGTGGTGGAACTAAGCATATTAGAAGACATAGAAGTAGAACGAAAGCCGACCGTGAGAAAAGTTCCAACTCGTATCTTGGGTACAGAAGTCAAGAAGCTACGCAACAACGAAGTCAGACTTGATAAAGTTAAATGGAGTGACGCTGAGGAAGACGCGACTTGGGAGACTGAGGCCAAGATACGCGCAGACTACCCTTTTCTTTTTAAGGGTACATCTTTGATCTCTTTTTCTTTAAGTTTGTTCATGCTCGTATCTATCTTTTTAGTATTTTCCTCAGTGTTGTTCTCGATCCTTAGGTAGAAACCAATGGATGTAAACATGTATTTGAAACATGTTATGATTGATGGTTGCAAGTGGTTGCGAGTGATTTCTAGTGGTTGCTCGTGGATGCATATAAACACACATTAGGTGTTAGATCAACTAAGTCACTTTCATATTGCATATGCATATATGTACTTGTATACGATTGAAACTTGATGTGTAATCATGTGGATGTTGCATTTGTATGAATGATTGTGCACTCATGTAGAAAAGTAATGATTAGGGATGACTGCATACATAATGGACTCATGGCACCAACATGAATTGCATTAAGGAGGTCAATTGAATCAGTAAACCACCTGATTTTGCATTAGATAAGGACATGTACACACACTATGCATATGATCATGAAGAATTAGAAGTCTTTTAAGGACAATGGATGCCTTTGTTTGATGGTTGAGTAGATGGATGATTGGACGGTAGGATATACGTTCTTCTTGACTTGAAGATTTCGGGGATGAAATCCTTCAAGGAGGGGAGAATATAACACCCCGTGTTTTCGGTAAACATTAAAGTTACAAATTAAAGAATAATTAATTTCAAATGTAAGAATTAAGGGAAATAGATTACGTCATTGCGTTTATCTCGGAATTTTGGTTAAGATAGAGTCCGAGTTTGCGTAAATCAGAATCCGTATGAAGGAGTTATGACCTTCAGAAGATCCGAAAATTTAAATAAACAGTTCAGACTAAAGTTCATAAATTCAAAATTCAAAAACCAAAAGCAGAAGTGGGCTGGGCGGGAAATTTCCCACCCAAGGCTAGGTCGACCAAAAGATCGACCAAGGGGTCGACCTCCCCCCATACAGGTCGACCAGGTGGTCGGCCTGGGGGTCGACCTCCCCCTCGGGTCAGATCTGAAATCTGACATGTTTTCTCCTGTGACAAATTGCTGTGTCATTAGGGCTTGTGTGGCACATTCTGGTTGGTTCTCTTAGGATTGAATGGCTTTGATTTGCTCTAGATTGATCTGACGGCTCCTATTAAACCAAACTTCTATATAAGCAACCTAAATCAAAACCCTAAAGCCACACAAAAATATTCCTAAGACCGTCATGCTATCAGTACTTAGCCTAGAGTAGCCGCCATCCTCTTTCAACTAGAAAGCAAGTAGGAATTGCAAATCAAATCTAATTCAACTAAGAGAATTCAACGCCTACAACAAAGGAGAGCTATTCAATTACAGAATACAGATCCCAGAACTCAAGACTAGCCTCCTTTGTGTGAGTCCAGTTATCATTTAGATCTAAACGATGTTAGAATTGTGACTAAATAACTGGATATAGAACATCGCCTAATGTAAATCTATGCCTATCCATTTTGTTAAAATGAATTGTTTGAGACTATGATTCTTATCATGCTAAGTTGTGATCTTTTTTGTATGTAATTTGATGATAAAAGTTAAATGCTTTGATCCATATGTTGTATAATTTGCCAATGACATATATGTTGTGTAATTTAGCGATAACATATTATACTTTGGCAATAACATGCCATGTTGAATAAAGTGAAGATGACATATTATGTTGTATACTTGATGATGACATAAATTGGCGATGACATATTATAATTTGGCGAAGGCATATCATATTGTATAAATTGGCGATGGATATCATATTGTGTATAATTTGGTGATGACATTTCATGTTGCATGATTTGGTAATAATACCTATATGTTATATGACAATTTGGGAGTTATGCTATGTTTATGCAAGTTCAACCATGTTCATATATATATGATCCAAAACTACATGTTAATATGATTAGGTTCATGTTAGATTTGATCCAACCAATTTGCAAAATTCACTACTACATGCCTAATGTTAAGTTTATGTAGTTCTATGTAAAACCCCTATTTTAAGATGCATGTTGTGTAGATCTAAATTTGCAAGTTCATAATCACATGTATTTTGTTCTATGCCAAATTCATATGTCACAAGTGTAGTTAGATCCATATTTTTATGATGTTGGAATTATTACATGTTTCTCTTTTTCCCCTTTTGTGTATAAGTTAGGCTATGTATCGAGCCTAACATTTTATGTGATTTATGCGAACGTTTAACGGGGGTAACGTTGGGGGAAAATGTGTAATAACATATAATTGGCATAATTGGCTCATAAACATGAAAATGTTTTATTGCCTAAATTGGTATAAAATTTTATACCTAAAATTATGAACTTGGTTTAAAAAGAAAGCGGGGCTTGACTTGAATGACAATAATTTACATATAAATATAAAGAGGTAAATATGTAAATTTAGAAAAGACGAATATGCCTAACCCGAGGTTAGATTGAGTTACGGTGTAAGACTGCCCGGAACCGCCCAGCACATCCAGCAACCGTAACAATACATATCTAATGTTGGAGGTTAGTGCATCAAGCCCAAAAGAACCCAAGGTTAGACTGAGTTGCGGTGTAAAACTGCCCGGAACCGACCGGTACATCCAGTAACCGCAATAATACCTGTATAATGTGAGTGGTTGGTGCTTTAATGAATGAATTAAAGCTAAGTCAGGAATGGTAGGGTTAAGTTAATTAAGGCAACACTTAACCAATACAATATGTTAACTAAACTGATGGGTGGGGTTAGGTTAACTTGGACACTTAACTAATTTAACATGTTGATTTGGAAACCCTAGTAACGGGGACCCATTTCAGCAGTAACCTACATAAATGTATCATGGTACCCTGAACTAGGCAGGGTGGGGCACGATTACTGGGCCGATTATAAGCGGTCAAAAGAACGGCGGTTGGTGCGTCAGTGTAGGTTCCGAAGGAGTATGGGCGTGCACATACTCCGGAATGGAAAAACCAGGCACTGGGTATCAGTAGTTATACACTGTGCATCTTGAATCGTGTCGGATTGCCACTATAAGATTTGATACACCCCATGGTGGGACCAGCACAGGTATCTACAATCGAGCGGGGGCCATGGGACACAAGTAGTAAATGCATGCGAGTAGGAGCCGATAAATGAAAAGGGATCACTGGGTTTGAGCCCATGACAATGGTTGAAATATCTAGTAGGTGCAGAGAATATGGATACGAGTGCAATAGTATGATTAGTTTATCTTGCCCTGTTTACCTTACTTATCCTATGTTACCTTATTTTCCTAGTTATTGTCCTGTGTCCAGCTTACTCAAGTCTGGTTTTCTTATCAGTTTACATGCTGAATAATCACTGGACTTACCAGACTTATGTCTGACCCATTTTCTTTTGCTCTCTTTTCTTCCGTTCCCCCCCCCCCCCCCCCGGTACCCAGGGAGGGAATAGCTCAACTAAATTTGGACCGTTCATCCTTCCAAGCTTGAAGACTCTGTGATGTATAGCTTGGAATCTCTTACTTTTGGCTATGTCTTTGGATACACTACTTCTTGGGGATTTATGCAGTTTTATTTTGTTTTGTGCTTCTTTATATAATAATCAAGACATAAATTATGATGTAATGATTTGGAAGTTGGTTTGAAACAGTTTGTTGTAATGTTTTGTTATGAACCATGTTTGAAATAAAGTTAGTTTTATTTTCCGCTGCTTATATGTATCCGTCTTGTAAATTATCTGTGTCTTTTACCTATAACACTCCACTAAAGTTAAGGCATTCCCTTTGTGGGTGACCTTAGCGGAGGTGGGGTGTTTCAATTAATCGGGTTAAAGAACGAATGTCATTAAAACACAGTTCATAATAAACCCAATTCACATTCCATTTTATTCCAATCATTAAATATAACTGGAAACTCTAATAATCTTAATTAAAATATTTATTCTTTTCACACAGGGTTTAAGAACAGTGTTACTGAAGACATCATTCACGATAAACTCAAAATCCACTTTGATATTAAATATAAGTCTCTAAACAGAAATTATATCGGCTTATATTCAATATCAAATTTTGAAACCAACACATATCGTATGGGGAATAACGATATATATCTATCTTCCAAATTCCTCCACAATATCTGTATAGCCGCGGAATCCAATATCAAAATATCCCGAAGTTGATTCTATTCAAATCCATTTCAATTCATACGTTGGAAAATTCTGGTTATATTAAAACCATTTCAATCCAATTTATTTATTTATTTAAAAATATTGGATTATTATTTCTAGTTAATAACTAGTTCATTTCGATAAAAATATATTTTCATCTTTATAAACATGGAATTTTTTCGTCCAAATTCTTTGCTAATCATTTATTATGATTTTACAGAAATTATTAATATTTTTAATAATTTTATCAAGGCCCGTACAGTCGGATTCCAATAACAGCCACCGAAATGCATCCATAGCGACCTTTTCCAAATTTGATTTGAACATAATTCCAAATCCAACCGTTAGATTTCAAATCTCTTATACTTGTTGGAAAGGTCTTTTCGATACAAACCCAATGGTTTCGGTTTTAGGAAAATCTGACGGTCGGATCTCCCGTTACGTCCATTTGAAGTTAATGGTTGAAATTCGCGAATGGTCGCTATGCGACGCGTTCTATTCAGGCCATTAAATATATATAATATATATTATATATATTTTGTCACTTTCCGTTTAAAAACTGTTAAATAAAATCGTCATAAATTCGTTTCAAATCGATTTTAACTTCATTTTCAATTTTAAATCAAAATTAAATATTCTATATCATTATAATATTAAAATTATAATATTTTCAAAATATCTGATTTTGAAATCATTTCTTTTTCGATATTCATTATAAAATGAATAAAATCGATCGATAAACCCATTCGGGTTAAAATGGCGTATACACTTAACTCGACTCCATATATTTCAATATTTTCGTGTCCATCCGAAATCGGACATCAAAATCATATTTAGATTTTTCATTGTATATTATTTTAAAATATTCATTATTTTAAAATACTCGTTATTTTAAAATATCCTTTATTTTTTGAATCAAAATGCGACTCAATCCATCACCATATAATTTCGTTATATGGATTTCATACATCACATGTATTCAACAATAATGATAAATAATCATTCGACATTCAAACATCATCCAAAGTGCAATTTACAGCTGTATAAGCACTAAAAATAAATAAATAACGCTCATCACATCTTGTTAACCCATCGATTGACATAACACTAATTATTGGGATTAGTGTATGTCAAATATCATCGCAATACCCGTGTGGGGTTTCCAAACATCAACATATATTATTTGTACCTTGGGCGATGTGTAAAATTATCGTCCCAATACCCATGTGGGGTTTACATCACAGTCCATGTGAATTTATTTAGTATATATAAATATTATAATCATAGTTTAATAACGATACATTAAACTATAAACAATCATCAATCAATACATCCATGGTTTCAAACAACAGTGACAGGAGCTACTAAGCCCAATCTACAACCTATTATATAATAACTGTAAAATAATTTGAGTGAGAGAGAGTTCTCACATTGGGATCCACTCCGCCATGCTTTTCTATACTGTTTTGATTCAAATTCGCCTGAAATTCTAATGTGCTCCAATCTCTTCTAGTAGTGTCATAACGAAGCTCTCGTTCCCACAATCACAACACAACTTGAATCATCGAATTTCGTCCTCGTATGAAAAAAATATGGGTTTTTTATACATTTCATTACAAAAATTCATTAATGAAATAATTAAATTAAATAATTTACTTAACCATTTCCCTAATCCCTCTTCCTCCATGTAACTCGTCGAACCCTCGTCCAATTGGAGAAACCCGCCGCCGCTCCTCCTCTGGTCAAACGGAACCAAATCTGACCCCACCACAACGTCGCCGCCTCCGCCACCTACCCACTCGCCAAACGCCACCCAACTCAACCCCCTCCCATCGCCTCGGTTTTTGAGCCTGTACGGCGGCTGATTGTGGCCAAAAATCGACTTCATCACTTTACCAGAGATGATCATACGAGTATAGATTTGTAGATCTCTCCTTTCTCCATAATCTTTATTTTGAAATTTTCGAGAATCGCTGATCGGATTTGGAGAAAAATCAAATTGAATTTTTAAACAACCCTAGCCCTCGATTTTCAACTGACGGTGGCTTCAAAGGATTCTAGGGTTTTATAGAAAATTAATTTATATTTTTAACTATTTGATTTATGAAAATACTAGTTTTTACATCCGAACTCCAAATCAAACCCAACGACTGTCACCCCTAGCTAAACACCCCCATTCCAGACATAATGGGATATGTTTTGTAGTCCAATTCGACTGTTTCGATCAGTTTTCATCAAAATTAAAATATAAATCACTATATATTGAATTTGAACGTACATTTTAATTTACCGGGGCCACATACTGACTCCAAAACTTCCAGAAAAATTATACCGAGCTTTATTTTGGCGATACGGTCCTAATAATCTTAATTTCGTCGAATTTGGAGACCGTTTGAAAAATGGTCATTTTCCAGTTGATTAAATTCAAACTGAAATTACCAAACATGTTTTAATTTACCGCGCTTACATACTAATTCCAAAAATTATGAAAATTGGAATATAACAATAATTTGATATTCCAAATCTAACAAAAGTGGTTTCATCGAAAACGGAGGTCGTTTGCAAAATGGATATTTTTAAGGGCTTTATATATATTTAAAATATATAAAATTATATAAAATTCCATCACGACTATATTAAATTTTAATCTGGCCATAACTTTCAATTTATAAAATGAAATTTATGTTTTTCACATCCGTTAGAAAGATATTGTTAAACAGATTCAAATATTTCTTATTTCGTCCATTTTGATTTAAAATGAATTTTATACATTCAATTGAAATTTAAAACCTAATTTTCAAACTACCGCGCTATTTCCTGTTCGTTTTATAATTAAAATAACATTATACTTTCTAACTTCGTTTTAAATAAATTTTAAATCGTTATTATTTAAAATAAATCATTTTAAATATCCAAAATACATTAAAATAGCCAAAATAAAATTTTCAAATTGGTTCTGAAAATCCGGGTTATTACACAAACTGCCAAGCGGCTTGCCAAATAAGCTTATAAAAATCTGATACTTAATATGATATAAAATTGTACCTTTTTGTCGGGCATTCAACTCTATCACTTGCATCTGCTCTCAATTCAGCATAAACCAATGTCATCCCAATCCATCTCTGCTCAATTTATAATCAATCCAATCATTCTCATATACACAAGCCAAATTCAAACTCCACTTACAATCTTTATTCCAAACTCTTAATCCACAATCCAATTCGATTCTGGATTAACTCTGATCCAATCCAATTTAATCTAACTTAGTTCAAGTTAAATTCTAATTTATTTATTCACTTTTACTAGTTTAACTTATTTAAATTCATAAAATAAATTTAAATTTCAGAATTCAAATTCCTGGGTTTTAATTCAAACCAATTTGAAATCGTATATATTTACATATAATAATAGCAATTCAAAACTTTTGAATTTCTGACAACTCATTTCCTCAAAACAATTCAAAACAAAGTCTTTGGTAGTAATCCGTCACTTAGAACTCGAAAATGAAGACCGATGATATCCAGATCATCATCGGAATTATTTTCCAGCGACCAAAGCGAGTTCAATACTATATCAGTTTTAAAATTAACTTTAAAACATGTCCTTTTTATAATCACTTCACAATATCCTTTTTCAACACTTGGAAAATTTTTCAAAATTTCCCCAGGATCTTAATATTTCCATATATTAAATCCAAAACCATTACAACATTTTTCCAATTTTCTAGAGTTTCAATTCCAATTCTAGTTTAAATCAAGATTTAATCCATCTGGTTTTATATATCATTCTTATATGAATGTTGATTGGTTATTTATAACCATTTCAATTATAATCCTATTCGATTATAATAACAACCAACATATCCTATAATAATTCTAAGATGTATACTTCTTTTATATCAAAATACCTAAAATTGTTTTGTTTACCCCCTTTTCAAAAACATACTGTGTCTTTTCATCGAATCTGAGTGTTTAGAAACACCTATCGACTTTGTGGTGCCCCCACTATCGACCAGAGTTCATAAGCCACTCAACCAATAAATCTTCACAATATAAATCCATTTTTATAAAATCTACAAATATGCTAGCTCGTATATATACACTCAACTCAATCTAGTGTATTACTAACCCCAACTCTACTGAGTTATGCCATAGAGCCAAGGTAATCACTTAACCTCGCTTTGATACCACTATAACGACCCAAGGATTTTTTGACCCTGAAAATCGACATAAAACATGATGTCGACTACCAAGCATCGAAAATACCAGATCATTAATAGAAAGAAGTTACAGGGTGAGAAATAGAAAAAAGAAAATTAGAATAAAGAAGAAGAACCTAACAAAATGGAATCAGAGTAAACACGAATCTCACAGCAGAACGAATAAAATTTATTATATAGCATAAGTTTGAAATACAAAACAGTATTTATACTTACACACGTTATCAGGTTACATCACATGTATATCACATTGGAAATAAATTCTCTCTATATATCTAACTTTGAAGCCACCTGCTCCGATCTCCTCCAAGTATATCTAAAAAATTCCGACTACTTAATTGCCCGTACAAATTTGGGCACCCAAGAGTTTAGGGAAAACAAAATAAATTCTGGGTCAATCATGTGACTAGTGTGAGTAAACTCCAACCATTTGGTTGAAATGATAATCGTAAGACTGATCCACATATAAACACAGATGGTTTTTACCTTACGATAACCCAAAACATTGTTTTTAATACAATACTTTTTTGATATATAATAATGTCTAAATTAATTAAATAACAATCTAGTAGAACGCTTTCATCCCACGCTCTACATATATACTATACATTAAAAAACCGTGGGATCTTATTGGGTAATGGACTTCCAACTATGACAAGTTATGAAACCACCTTCCGATCAGTGTACTCTAGAAGCGATACACTGGAGTTCAACAAGAACATCTTGTAACTCGGCCACACATGACCGGCCATTCATTTCGCTTGAGTGTTCCGAATATATTCTCATCTTACGGTTGGTATACCAATATAACCGTTCCCGAGAGATACAGAAGCAAAAGAAGTAACAAATATGAATATTCTCTAGATGGTGACAACATAACCTAATTGGGTGCAACCCACTTAGCCATGTTGCTTGCCCGATTTTTGTCACTTCTCAGTTGATAAGGCTTAAGGTCAGAACGTACTATTATACATGTTGTCCTGGGACTGGAAAAACCGAAGGCACTATTCCGTAAATCCATCTTAGAAAATTTCTACCTAGGATTCACAGAACAACCCTTGCATAACCTTCGTCTTCAATCATATTTGATTCGAAACACTAATGCCATACAGAGTGGGTTTCAGATGATAAACCTGATCCCGGTCTCTCCGTATTGACAACAGAAAATTTTCCAAAAACTTTGATAGTTGGATATTTATCTATCAAAGGAAAACATTTGTACAAACAACGGTCATATTTCCAAATGGAAATCCTACTGATCAATCCACTACAAGAAAAACTGGGATTAGCAGCGGCAGAAAACGCTGCTAATACGTCGTTAAACAGGCATTAGCGATGGATTTCCGACATAATGGCTCGGTCGGCAAAACCCTTGACGGTATCTATGTCAGATTTTGCGACGGAATTTAGCATGAATTTTCCGACAATTTACCGTCATTTAACTAATTTTATAAAAAAAAATATTATTTATTAATTTACTTTTTATTTATATACCGACGAATTATTAATTTAGTATAAAATATTATTTACAAAAGCTGTCGGTAAACCCTTACTAATTACCAAGGGATTAGCGATAAAAAATTTTAACAAAAAATCTGGCTCTTGTTTTTGTTAGTAAACCCTTACTATTCAGCAAAGGATTAGCGATGGAAATTAAATTGAAGTAAACTTAACGTCCCTTTTTGTTGGTAATCCGCCGCTATTCCCCTTCTGATCTGCATATATGTATGTATGTATGTATGTATGTATGTATATATATACACACACACACATACATACATACATATATCGAATTAACATCATTCAACTGCGAACACTGAAATAAATAACGTATTAAAAAAACAACGATAAATTAGCCAACGATATTAATTTAGAACTAAAAAGAGCATTCATAATCACATACAAAAAAACCACAACATCCATAATCCTTCATCAATTAACACACCAAGCTGAATTATGAACAACAAAACTATTCAGTTGGTGCTAACATTATCCCAAATACAAACACATATCATCCATAACCATACTAAAAACACATAACGCCATATTTACACCAAAATAAGTCCAACCATCTTACGACGATGATGACGACGAAGTCATGAGAAATTCAGGATTTTATTAATTAACGTGTTTGCTTCCTCATTGCCGTTACATTCCAAATTCTGTTTTTTTCATCTTCCTGCACAAGTACCGACAAATTATAAGTGCATTCATTTTTACATGAAAAAACAGAAGTCATCATAAAGACCGAGTTACTTGCAAAATATTCAGCAATTGTGTTAAAAAGTGTGCTAAAAAAAATTAACGGTCTGAATTGCAACTCAATAGTTCAAAACTGAGTTGCTTGCAAATTCTAAACTAAGTTACAACCCAGTATTAAAACTGAGTTGTAAGCAACTCGATTTTAAAACCGAGTTGCAAGCAACTCAGTTTTAAACTGAGTTGAGTTGCAGCTCAGTTTTAAAACCGAGTTACTTGCTGAGTTGCTTAACTGAGTTGCAAGCAACTCGGTTTTAAAACTGAGTTGTAACTTATTTTAAAACTGAGTTGCAAGCAACTCAGCAGCAAGCAACTTAGTTAATTAGCAAGTGCCCAAGGTTATCATCCATAAAATGGTACAAATCTACGCTAATTTCATGTGGCAATGAAAATATAACAAAGTTAATTAGCAAACTGCGTGCAAACCCAAAGCAAAAGGAGGACTAGGACTAAGGAACATGAGTAGGCCTGGATACTTATCTAATCTAGATATATTTGCAACATAGTTTAGGCAAATTAATGCATAATACGTACAGTTAGTTAAAAGAATTACGGATTGTCAATAAAAGATATGATGATGAATAAATGGTCAGTAACTGACCAAATTAAAACATAATGGTGCAATCCTTACGTTAGAAGTTTCTTTTTAAAGCACGAGAATGAATTCATGATGCTTTGGCTCAATAATAATTTTCAAAATAACTTTTATGCTAACATGAAATGTTTAACATTTTAATTAAATATTGAATATTTATGGCAATTAATATCGAATTTTTATGGAAATTAATATTGAATTTTTATGGCAATTCAAAGGAAATGGGTACTGGTCATCTTAATGCATTGCATGTGACAATTTATATTTTCATTGTACGTGACCATTAATATAGAATTTTGATGGCAGTTAATAGTCACTATTTATATAATGAATGAGTGTGAACCCATGCTACGCACACGAATAACTCTAATTTCTACCCAGTAGAGTCTTATTGTTGCTACTCGTTTCAAGCATGATATTGGAGATTTGATTTCAGGAAAAGACCTACTCGTATTTTAATCCAATTTTCAACAAAAATGACTTGACTTGAGATGCATATATGTAAATAATGGAAACTATGTTTAAAAAAAACCATCTTTAGCAAATCAAATGTAAAGGTAGGACAAAAAGACAAGCATAATGCCAGATTGAATAAACACTAAATTGCCTACTGTTTAAAACAATAAGTTACTGTTGCAAAATTTTGATATTCGAGCTTTTAACTAATCCCATAATAAAATATGTACATATGTTATTTCAGTTCGTATGGGTGTGTAGGAATCAAATCCATATTGGTTAGCACGTAAATAAACAAAACAAACAGGCAAAAGTTGTCGAAAATGATGAGTTTTGTTTCCAGCATTCCAAAAGGATACCTGATTAAACAAAATTTCTTGGCAGCATCACCATGAGACGTAGTGCTGAAATGCATAGTACAAAGCATCCAATCAATTCTAATCTAAACCCAAGCCATTCACCAGTAGCATTATTATGGAAGTCCATGCGTAAAGCTTGAATTAACCTTGTCAACATTCTCTTAACAAAACCTTCTCTCCTTTCTGAAGCATCCAATCGTTGTAACGCCAAGAATTGTTTCTGAAAAATGATGGATGACCGTTGCTTGTTACCCCATCCAAACGAGTAAACTCACGACTTGTTGCAATGTAGTATCGTTGCGGTATTATATATTTCCATCAAAATGATTCACAATTACTCCTCAAACTGTGAAGTGATATTTCAGAGACAGTTTCAATAGCAATTAAAAGCAACATTTTGGACCATAAAAGAAATCATGTTTGATACTAAAAATAATAAATATTTTTTTAACTTTATTTCTTTTTTAAACAATTTACTTCAGCTTAATCAAACTTTAGATGATAAGAGTGCAGTCGGTTTACCTTTTCTAGTTTTTGATTTTCGCCACTATATAAAAGTAAGCATAACATATGCATATAGTGAAAAACGACCAATTTAGAAAATGAAGTTAACAAACAAAATAATTTTTTAGTTTACGTGTTTTGAAAAATAACGGAAGAACAAGAAACAATTCATACTCCCGTCAACCCCCATCCTCATTCTGTCCCCTCAATCGTCCCTCATCTCTTTTCATATTTTTGTGATTAAAACTAAAAACTCAAAATATAAAATAAATCAAATGGTCCCTAAAGTTTTCGACAGGTTAACATTGTAAAAACAAGATATTTTGAGCAAAAACGAAAGCACTTTTATTTTTACCAAGAATAAACAACATACCTGGTATACCAAGTCGAGCCATCCCAATGGAATTATAAATATAATCGTTGGCCAAGATACTTGACATATAACTACTAATACTGCTATGACAAACAAATAGCAGGAAATTACCAGCCCCATGAATAATGGAAGAAACAGATCTATCTTGGTTTGGCCCAATGATACCTGAAAAGGAAAAATGAACAAGACATTAGTTATGTTCGAAAATGAACAAGACATTAGTTGTGTCCGATCTTAACTGAGCAAGTATAATAATAGTTTGATAAAAATAAATTGGTAGCTCAGGCCACTAGAACTACTTGCTAGCTAAGAAATATAAGTTTCCATAAGAATAATTCAATGATCATGTGTCTGTTTGCATAAAATCAATTTTTTAAGCAAAAACGACTATTACCGCTGGAGTAAATTGGACTAAATATATTTTATTTACTAACAGATGCTAATATTTGATGCATACTAATTGCAGTTGTTATATTTGATGTTGTTAAAATGGTGACATTTGGCCAACTTTTCAGTTTGTCCATTTGAGTAAGCAATGCATTCATAACCTGCAATCAAACATGAAAACAGTTTAAACTTAATGCAGCATAAATTTTTTGCTTCTGAAAGGAATTTTGAACTTGGAGCAAGTAGAGCGACAATGATATCTACTATTAACAACCTGAATTGAATCTGAAGGCTCCAAACTAGTTAAGGCAGCCTGTCTAACAGCAACAAGACTTTCAACTTCATATACAAAATGACAGGCATATAATCAAGATTCATGTAGAATGAAAGAATACAAGTAAGAAGAAAACTGATGCAGGATAATAGAATATTATGGTTATAGGTAGAACAAAAAATAATACAAGACACCGAAAAAAAGGAAAAAAAATGTTGGTATGTAATTGTCTAAAGGAAACCATCTATATGTTGTTAATAGCATGATATTCTAACCGAATTTTAAAATTGAAACTAATTACGTACTCATTGCGAAAAATAAAATAAACAATTCATCTAAGCCTCGAGCATTTGGTGCTCTTTTGCTATTTCTGGCAATATTTCTGAAGCAGCATATGGAGGTCTAGGAATATGTTCTGGTACCGCAAGGCGTCCAGACACTTTTCCAGGCCTCAGTGGTGCTCTTTTAGTTTTTTCCTGTAGATCTCTAAGCTCTCGAGATCTTTATGTAGCAAGAAGAAGAAAAATCAACTACTGGATGAAAGATTAATCACAATATGAAGCAGAAAAGAAACATGTGTGATGCAAACTAAAAAAGTCAAAAGTTAGCCATATATTTTGTGCATTGTCACGACTCTCGGCCATACATTGCTGTAAAATCTAGCCTGTGTCGGGAAAGAATCAATGATTATGTGGGACTAAATGGCAGATACTAATATGTACTTGGTGCCTTTGCAAGAAAATAAAAGTGTTCGGACTTCAGATTTTCACTCCATATATGCAAATCAAGTAGGCATTCAACATATGATGCCTGCGTAAGTAAAACGTATCTTTCTAAGGTTGTAAAATAAATTGAAATGTTAAACGTATTTAAGTAAACCTTGTCTATTTCTTACTATTAAGCTTGTGTTTAAAGGCTAATGTCTACAAATTTGTTGCTTGAATGCAACCTAAATTAATTCGTATCTTTCTTTTCCCACCCAATCAATTACAGACTCATGATGATAATTGCTTAAAAAACCAACAACTTCTGAACCAGCTTTTTTTTTCTTCTCGAAATCAAAGATTTTTTTTTCCCAAAAAAACCAAACCCTAAAACTATCAAATAGTCACATAGTAATGAAACTTCTCCAAATATATGCAAAAGGAACAAAGGGAAAAAAGAAACTTCATTCATTTCATTCGAAATATTGTAAACATTTAGGCATTTTTCATACCTACATGTAAATTCAAGGCGAGGCGCAGGTGCTAGTAGGCGGGGCGGTGGAGAGAGGAGGCGCGGCGGCGGCGCGAGCAGGCAGGATCGGCGGTGGCGGCGCAATTAGTTTTTTTTTTAATCTGAAACCGCGATTGAACAAAAAATAAAGGAGAGAGTTTTGATTTTAGGAGGAAGACTTAGCGGTGGAAATCTGATTCCTGGAGTAATTTGCAGGTTACATTATTTCCATGCTTGGATTTCAGATCAATGGTCCTTGTTCATTCTTGATTGTTGATGCGGATTGCTGAGAAGAAAAACTGTGTTCTACTTTGATGAATGCTATAACAAAATTAAAGTTTTGAATAACATTAAAATTTAAACTATTAAATAGTTTAATATAAAATTAATTTAATTTAATAGTATAAATATTTTAAATAGTAATGTTACAATTTAAGTGGTGTTACATAGTTAAACCTTACACTAAAAATCTTAAATATATTTTAAGTACCATTACAATTAAAATTTATTATATCTTAAATATTAATGATTAATTATTAAATATTAAGAAATAATCAATACTAATTTTAAGAAAGTATTGTAATTATTAATTATTGATTATCGAAAATTGATAACAGCCATTTATCACAACAGACATTTTATGATCATTGTAAAGTTTGCATCAGTTAAAACAAATATTTTATAACCATTATAATGTTTATGATTTATTTCAAATTTATTCAAGATGATTTCAAATTTTTAAAATTTTCGAAATATAAAATATAATTATAAAATTTTACGTATCAACTATAATTATCAACTGTAATTATTACATACACTTATTTTAAATTAATTATTGAATGCTATATATCATTTCATAAGTATCTTATATGACCAAATAAAGAATTATCTTATATGACCAAGTAAAGAATTCTGAAAATTCATAAAAAAAACACATGTATATACATATATATATGTATATATATAATGTATGTATATATATATATATATTATGTATGTATATATATATATATATATACATGCATTATTTATATATATATATATAACACTTTGAATTGTATAAACTGAGGATGTGTTGTCTCATATTATATTAGAGATAATTGCAATACTTATTGAATTTAGGAAACATGTATACTGAAATCACATTATACACCAGTATAAAAGAACATGATATTATATATGTATATATAATCTTACAGTTTAAATTTTGATCTTTATAAACTGAAAATGTGTTGTCTCGCAATATATTAGAGATAAGTGCACTACTTAAATCTTATGCTCAGCTGTAATTAATCACTAATTAAATATTTATTATTAATTATAGATTACCAACAACAAATTATTAACAGTAGATATTAATTTATAATAACTATTATATACTTATATTAACTATCACATATCAATTATTAATTATTTAATAGTACATTAATATGCATGAAAATAATAACTTGTATGGTAATGTTTGAATTTTTTGAATTTCGAAATTCTTTAATATTTATTTAACTTCTTATTTTTAAACTTTGACCATTTTGTTTTTCTTAATTACTAATTATTTATCAAATAATATGTACCAATCAATTTCTTAAAAGCAAATATCTATTAATAATTTCTTGATATTAATTTAATTAATCGTATTAAAGACTATTAAATAATCATTGATTATCAAAACAAATTTAATAAACATCGAACAACAATGTATTTTATTAATTACTATTACCTCTTATTTATATTTTATATTAATTAATAATTAATCAGCATTAATTTTCAAAAAAAAAATTAATCAGCATTAACTATTGAATTTTATTTACTTCTAATAGTTATTATTTATTATTAATTACTATTGTATTATTAGCCTTAATTATTTAAAATTTAAATTTACTAATTAATTACTAAGTAATAACACAAATTTAAATCATTTAATAAATAAAAAATATAAAAGTTTGTTTCAAATATCTTGCAAAACTGCAGGAAAATAGCTTCAAAATTATGTCGATGGTAATCTGACTCTATTAGCAACGGAATTTAGCGTCAAATATTATATGATGGTAAAGAGCTGCAATTTCCATTGATTTAGCGACAGAATTAGTATTCGACGGTAATAATTTATAATAAGATGACATATAAAATCCAAAATATTTTCTCTTACAAAGTCCACGGAAATCCACCGCTAATTAGCGACGGAAATTTCCGCTGCTAAAAATCTGTCGTTAATCTCGGTTTTTCTTGTAATGATCATCAATCAACACTGACCCCTTTTAATAGATTTATCAATACCATTTCATTTCCCAATTTCTCAAATAATTTTCCAACTCGCTTAGCCTCTCACGATTTCTTGGAAAAACGTTTCCATTTAATTTGAACTATTTATTTTCTATATTTCAGTTAACATATCTTATCAATATCGGATAACATTTCCATTTCTTATCGCACACCATTACTCTTCTCTATCCATTAGTCACTAACTGTAAATTAGTAAGAGAACAATTCCCTAAGTATTAACCCTGAAGGTCGAAACCAACATCAGATCAATACCCAGAAAGCCGTTCAACTTAACTAGTCTCTAGTTAGTTTCAAATTTCCTTAACTCCAAATCAACTTCCTGTTAAATAAATATCAAGTTTATAACTTAATCTCGATTACCTATTTAATTATTGATTATTTGTTTTAAAGCAAATATTAACTATCTTGCCAATAATTGAATTATATAATATATAATTTATAAGAATAAATCATTTTAATAACTTTCGACATCATCGAATTTAAATTACAAATCCTTATTGATTTGTTTCAATTCTATTCCCATTTCGAATATCGAAATAATTTCATCATTTTCTTTCTAAACAATTTCCATTTTCCTTTTTAAATAAATTATTTTCTTGAATTTAAATTTTTAAAACTATTTAATAATAATCATTATGCTTCGTTTATAAATATAGTTTATAAATCAAATTACTTTTTTTGTATAATCAAAAACAAGTTATTATATTCTATCTAATCGAAATTCCATTTCTATTTAAAAATAGAAATTTCTTCTAAAAACCCCAATTTCTTTTCCAATATATTTCAAATACATTTTACGATATTTTAGTACCAATTAATTTAGGTCAATGTTGTTCAAACATCCCAAACATACAATAATCAACCATAGATTATTGGTCACATCATATACTGTAATATATGAAAAATAGTAAATAAAATTGTTGAGGAATCCAGTTGCATCCCTTCAACTTGTTTCCCTGCATCCATAGATGTTAATCAACATTTATTTCATATTAATATGAAATAAATAATAAATAGAATCCATATTTAACTAACGACTTGCATAAATAACTATACGTATTATTTTAACCAATTTATCCAAACAATCATCAACAACATTCAACCATCATTTACAAATATTAAATAATGTTTATAATATTATAAAGATGGATAGAGTTAGTGAGTTTACTCACTTTGGTCGTTAATCGTTAAAGAACGATTAACATTCCATAGATCTGGTTAACCATTTATCCTGCCATAATTTCTAACAAGCTCCAACTGGTTCCAAACCAACTTTATATTGTAGCCTGCATTGGTACGACTCCAAGGAATCGTGGTTTGTTGAATTTGGATAAGGTATGAACACGGTACAACATTTACAAGTTTATACGTAAAATAAACTAATTTAAACTTACTTAAATTTAAATGGGCTTTACCATTTATTTAAGCGGCCCAAAATTTAACCCACCAACCCGCTAACTAATTCCATCTTGCCCCGATAGAAAAAAAAACATACTACTCTTCTTTTTAAACATTTCCTTCTGCCACCACTTCTCTCATGTTCTCGGTTCTCCCCTTTATTTTGTTTCACTTCCTATTTTTCTTCCTCTTTAAATAACGGGCTTACAGTTCGACTCAATAATGCTACCCTCTACCAACAATGCTTTTTCTCCCATCGTATTTCGACTCCAGGCAATAAACAAGCAACCCGTTAACCATCATTTGACCGCAAGTTCAAATCCCATTTTTCTTTCCCTTGTTGTATACAATAACTTGCCTGTTTCGGTGTGAAGTTTAATATAGAAGGGGCTGGTTACTATCCTCTTCCCTCATATATAAGTTATAACGTAAATTAATTCATGTTAATATAAATTAACCCACCCGCTAATCCCTTTTGCTCCTTCTTCCTGATGATGACGCGAGCTCCATCATACCATTTCACATGCAAATACCCTTTCGAAACATACCCCTCCTCACCAACCCGTTTTAAAACAGTACCATTCTCCTTTTAGGTCCTTCTTCATTGACAACCCCATGCGCCTTCTATTATTCACATATAACCACTGAACTTGTCTTGCGTCACTCCCCATTCTACCATTGTTAAACAATGCTTGCACCCATACTTCTCCATTCACTTGTTTATACTTCCGTCTCCATACGTGTATTGTTTTGTAGAGAAGCTCTCCATGTACATACCCATCTCATCATGAAAGTCCATCGCAATTCCACCATGCAACCTTCATTTTACATTACCACTTTATGAAACTCCTCCACGTCTTTACCCAATTTTCTTTACTGTTAACGTCCATCATCCCTCCCAAGAACAGTACCGCACAAATGCAAACCCATCTCTTCTTTTGGCAGACTTTAACACCCCTCAAAATATACTTAAATCGTACGTTGATCCATTCAACGCGGCTCCTGGCTTGCGTTGCTCTCTTACCAGTTTAGAATGGAATGAAGAGAGTCTCCAACGGGTTTCCATATATAAAAACATTTGAGTTTATAAACATTTACTTGGATTTTTACTCCATTTTTAATATAGCTTGCAACCTGTTTTTATTTCATCTTGGAAATGGAAGAAAAATAGATAGCATAAAACCGCATGGGTTGTATAGAGGAAGGAAACTTCGGTGTTAAGTATATACATAGGTAATAGGATAGGTCAGCTACTCTCTGTAAATTTGATTAGATCTTTCAAAATGGGTTTTCATGGTTTCACTTCATTAGATGACTTAAGGGTTAAATGTTAAGTATTAGAATAAAAGATGGAGACTGCATAGTAGCTGATACATAGGTGACAGTGTGCTACTAGATATAGATTTATAAATATAGGATACTTCAATGCTACGGAATTGAATGCCATCTGCCTTGATGCGTATGTGATGGATATAAATAAAATCAACATTTCTTCTTAGCTAAGAAATAGCGTACCCCACTACGTAGAACTTCGTACAATTATGGACGGTTACGGAAAAAAATAAAATACAGTTGTGATGAGCAATGTGTCACGATCCCAAAAATATAATAATATAGACAAGTTAGCTTATTCTGTGTAACCCCAAAATGCTGATATAGGGTGTAAAATACTTCAAATAAAAAGTTGCTTATTTTCCAAATTAAAAATTACAATAAAATTCTAAAATTAAATTATAACTACGTCAATTCGAAACCAATATTTAATTATAATTAAATATATCGTTATGGTTTATAAACGATTCCATAACGACTATTTGAAAATTTGATTTAGCCATAACTTACAATTTATAAGACGAAATCTCAATTTTTCTCTTCCATTAGAAAAACACAGTTTAATAGATTTCAATGTTTCTTGTTTCACAGAAATCCGACTTATAACGAATACTGTACACTCAGTTGAAGTTCAAAACTCAATATTACGAACTACCTCGTATTTACGAGCTCGATTATAATTATATTATAATCAATACATTCAAACGGTCATTTATAAATATATTTGTTATTATAATACGAATATAAGTTCAATTAAATATCTTATATATCCAATGTTCACAATATTGCCAATTCAACTATTTCGGACTGTTTTGGAAATAAATATATTATTCATTATTTATATTAATATATATAAATCAGAATTATTTAATTTAAGCCAAATTAAATTACCATACCATTATTTAAATAATTAAATAAATAAATTTTTATATTATTAAAATATACGGGACATTAAATCTGACATCAAATCCGAGGACGTAAAAATTCACCTCTCCAAAACTCACACTGATGCCCTCAGAAATGAATTCTCAAGTGGCGAAAAGTCGGAAAACTCAATGATGAAGTAAAAAAGAACAAGTACATAATAGAAAAGAATGGAATGCAATAAAAGTCTCAGATCGAATGGATTATATATAATAATCAATTAACCTTTACAGCAGAAAACCCTTTTTTATATAATCAGAGTCTAATCCTAGATCTGCCTAGACAGTTATAAAACATGTCTTTACAAATGTTGAAATAATAAACAAATATAAATAACAAAGTGGAAAAATATAACTGCGCCCATACGTAGACGATGATATCCAGCTCCTCTGGAAAGCCCCAAACAATCTCTATCCAAGAAATTTTTCTTCTATCCATAGGAAATGATACAAGACTCCAAGCCTCCTTGGCCAAACCCGAAAACAACTTGGAACTAACCCGATTGTTGAAAACACCAGGATTTGGCTTGGAAAAAACCAGTGTAAGAAACACAAACTTAAATACTATGATGGATTCATAGATCGGTAAAAAACCAATGAATTTTGAAAATGTGAGTACTTTATTAAAACGTTGTCTCAAATAAAAACCAATGGCAAAATGACAGTATGTCAAAACAAAGTCCTTTGTAAAGAATAACATCCGAGAAGACCACACCCGTAAATGAATTTATAGACAAGTTTTGCCTTTATGATAGCTAAAACCTTCAATATGCACAATTATTTGATATCATTGTTAATGTTTATCCTTTGAAAACACTTTTCAATTAAATTAATTCAAATACAACTGAAAGTACACCCATTGATAACCTTTGGCTTATACAATAGGTATTCGTATGGGAACTTATCTGGAAATGAATTTTCAATAATGGCTAGGGTAAGGGATCGCCCTACCCTATAATGCACCTCTAGAATAGTGCAGTCGAGCTACCCACCCAATGCGCTTACAAGGCCGGCCCTGATCAGACTTCGAAAATAGGCAGGGTATGACATTTTCCTCGGTTGTTATCGACCTATCCTAGTATTCCATATTACTTTATAAATATTCGGTGTTTATACAGAAGGATGATAACCATATCCTTGCTTGGTCGGATGCAACCCCTTAAACATACCGCATGCTGTTTCATTCATTCCGGGGTGTGAGCTCTTAATAAGGTAACATCTTTACCTTTTTCACTTTAACGCACTTCATATCTTTAAATGCCACGTTGACTGATCCGCAAATCACTAATTGACTTCCACAAAAATACATTGGGTGTAAGATCAAATAAGTTGCCTTCTCCACCACTTAAAAAGGTATGTTCGTAAAAGTCAACGTTCGTGATCGTTGATAATGCTCTATCACACATTCGTCCATAAGAAGTCACCGAGGAACTAGATGAACCGAAGGCACCATCCCCTGATTCCCTAATTTGCGGTGGACAAAACCTTTGCATCATTAAAGATCCCATAACAAGGGATATTTTCTATTCATTTACCTTGGGAGTAACTCTGAAGTTATCAGCGAGAAATCCGCTTATCATGAAAACCTCCGGGCTTCAATTCAACTGAGAGTTTCCCGGTCTTTAGTAACTTCCATTTTTGAACGTGTAAGTGGATTCGAAGTAGTTTTCGAATCGGGCGAGCCCAAATCCAATCTCGGTTTTCTTCAAAAACGATCACCGATAAAAGTATTCCTTAAGTGTTTATCATTGATTAGATCTCCTCGTTTTGAATATTTTTGTTTTAGGTCGAATCAAATATTTTTTTTCATAACATGTCAAATCAAAACTTTATTTTTATAACATGTCAAATCAAATCTTTACTCATATAACATGTTAAATTAAATTTGTTGATTCATCTCTAGAAAACATTATCTGATCTTTTCGTCAAAGATCCGACTTTTCATTATGATTTTTCCTAGCTCTCCTAGCAAGAAAAACTCGTGGTTAGATCTCATAGATGGTACTAGATTGTACTCTTAGGAACTACTTCATGCCCCTTTTTGTTATTTAATTTAGTTGCTACTAAAGTGAATTTTAGCTTAATCTCTTATGTCCGAATTTTGGGCAGATTTTCAAACTCCTCAAAAATAATTCAAATAAATCTTAAAAATCAGATTTAATTATTGAAATTACATTTTCCAAATGGATCAAGTCGAAATTTTTAGTTTAAAACATTTTATTTAGAAATCCGGAGTTTTGAGTTGCTTCAAAACCCTAATTTTGACAAACTTTGGAGACGAAAATTATTTCTAAGTAAAAATCCATTTTTATTCTTTGAATTTACCTCATTATATTTATAATGAATTTACTAATTGGTTTCATAACTTTCCGACTCAATTTGTGGAGTGTGAGTTAGTTTTACGAAAAGTTAAATGTTCCCTTTTTAAACCCAAGCTTTTCTGCAAAAGTTTATCTAATGATCTCTCAACAAATGATCTTATTTCCTTATCAAACTTTCATAAAAATTAGTTTTCTATAGCCAAAAAACATGAACAAAAATAACCTGAAAATCACTTTTAGATGATTCCATACAAATCTCCAAAGTAGGTACATTTTAACTTTTTGGATATTTAATTAAATAATAAACACCTTTTTAGACTGAGCTGAGAGTTTCTCCTTCTTATGTTCATGACGTGAATTATCCATGACCTGCGTATACAATATTAGTAACACAATCTCCATGTCCAACAAATCATCAAACAATATTATCATAACTATTTGACATATAATTGATATCTTAAATAATATGTTAATCAAATAAATAATTAACCTTTTAGTGCATAATCTTCTGTACTCTTTTCCAAAACATTCATGACTTCAAACAAACTTTATTCACAACTAAATCTAAGTCCAAACTAAAATGTCGACCTAGATCTCGTTTTCAAGGTTAGTTTATGGTTTCAACCTAACTTTTTATTTGGTTTTCCATATCAAACAATATTAACTAGTTTGCTTTCAAACTTTATTATTTAACCACAAAACTACGCAAGCATCAATTAAACTTGTAAATTAACTTTATAAACTTTAAATTTGCATCATAAATAAGAATGAACAAGTATTGACCATGCATTAACTTTAAAGCTAACAAAAGCTGTGATTTCTCACCCAAGGCTATCCAAACACTCTCGGATCTTCAGAATGAACAAATTATGGCTTCAGCACTCCGACACACTTCAAAATACACCCAAGGAACTAATGTTTCGGACGCGGATTCGAGCTTACTTCTTCATCTCCATCTTCTCTGAATCTCCTTCCTCTTCGCACCATACCATCTGAACTTGCTTCTACCTCCACGAATCACCATAAAACAAACTCCAAGACCTCATGAACTCATGACTACGCCTTCGTCTCCCCATGGAAGTCACGGACTAAGGCCTTAAGTGAAGGAAACAAATTCCATTTGATTTTAAACTAGCATAGAGGTTTGATCTAACTCTGTAGCGTATAGATCAATGTTTATACTTCGGTGTTGATTTGTTTCTCTCTCACTTTCTCTTATTATTTTACCATGGAAGTAGCCTCGATTAAAGAGTGTTTGGAGGATTTTAGAAAGAAGGGGAGGAAATGAGAAATGAAAGGAAATATGGAGGTTTAGGCATGTGTTTATAGGCAAGGGCTAACTAGGGTTTCACAACATGGAAAATTACCAAAATGCCCCTCCCAACACATGCAAATTTTGTCCTAAACAAGTTCAAAGGAGCAACCTCATGTGCATGGCATGTGGTTGCATTAATTTAGATGGAAAAGTGATGTTTGAGTTGACATTTGATGTGTACTTCCTAGTAAAATTCCACCCTTGATTTGATATGACATCATTTAATGCCTTAGATCTGCTATGATTTGATATCTTGTTTTAATATCCATTAATTATTTTTTTCAATGATACTTTAGTCCATAGAGCGGTATGTAATGACATATACAACCTCAATAATTAATTACCAACTATTCGCCGACTGTTTTGACTTTGATTTATAGTCATATTATCTGATATATATATTTATCTACATTTAGGCATAAACAGAATAACCAAGTAATATTCATATCAATATAAATAAATCCTCTTATTGTTTTTAAACCAATTATATTTCATATATAAAAGTACAACAGATTTACGTCCAATTCTGACAAATATTACAAATGTTACTGTCAAAACATGTTTATATTCATTTATAAATAAACACTTATCATTTATAACATATAAAATGAATTATTAAATTATTAAATCCCGGTTAAAGTCAATAATCTAATTATTAATTATTACGACCTCATCGACGATGTCATAATCCAAAAATAAAATAAATTATTTTATTTCATATTCTTACTTATTTGGATAAATAAGTGTACCTATCCAAAACCGTTTACAATCATTGAGAAAATCGAAATTTACCAAAAATTGATTTCTTATTATTTTTGATGGAAATCAAATTTCTTCCAATTTTATTTAAAATTCTTTAAGCAAATGTTATTGATGTATGAAAAACTATTAACTGGATATTTAACTTTATCATAACATTTTGGGTCGTTATAGGAAGATTGCTAACCTACTAACATTGATTTTCATAGTGGACCGTGCATTGCAACTAAACTAGCTTACAGAGCTGGAGCTAGACTAACTATCTAGGCTACAATATGACTTATATCCCCATGCAGGGAGCATAATGACAAAGGGAATTTCTTGACACAATAACTTACTCCAAACGGAGTGACATTACACAAAGGTACTAATGTACATCACAAGATGTAAAAGCAATTACATATCTCAATATTACACCACAGCTCACTAGAACATCATAGTATCACATGACTTACTAGGCATAAGCATTGTAGACAAACATAAGAGGCACCATTCCAAAATTGAAAAGCAAACTTTGACTTGAAACAGTATGATAAATATCATTAGCAGCAAGGAAAACCAAGATGACATAGAACAATTAGCATGGCATAGCATCTTCTTCAAGAAGAAACAACTTGACATCAAACAAGTATGACACACCTAGGGAAAGCCTTCAAACAAACAAAAGGAAGCTAAGGCAAGAAACCAAGGCCATCACATTCAACAATTGCATTTGACATTTACTCGGGAAGGAGATGGAAGGCAAAAAAGGGGATACACCACCATAATACTTGCAAAAACTAAAGCATACATCACTTAGATTACTGAATGAGGTGGTGGTGAACCAAAGTGATACATTATGCCAAGCATCTCCAAAATATCCATTCGAACTAAGCAAATAAAGATCTAATAAGCACAAAATCATCACTCTAAACTAAAACTTATCAAGACGCATACCACAAGACTTAAAAACTCATAGTTAACACAGAAAAAACGCTGAAAATTCAACAGCAGAAAATGCCTTACTCTCGGTAACTGAAGGCAATCTAGTATAAGGGACTGCAGCACCTTATAAAATACACCCTAAACAGACATAGATAATTAAATTAAGAATAAACAATAATAAACCAATAAAATATTAATGGGATGAAAATAAGAATTTTGGATATTGAGAACTTGGCCATGAAAATATTACCATCGTATTCGTGGTAGGATTCTAGTCCGTTTTCATATTTTAATTGCTGAAAATGGAGTTTGTACGAAGAAGTTTTTATAAATCAAGTTGTGCGTAAATTGTATATACACAATATTTGTAATTCAAACTGACTAAATATAAATCAAGAATATAATTAAATATAGCAAAATGGAATATTCCTCGAAGGTTTGAAATTGTGTATATGTATATACAAGAGGGACAAGAATAAACAAGAAACAGAAACAATCAATCAATTTAATAAAATAATCAATATAAATTAATGTAGAAGGAAATAAAATTCCCAAGCTCGACCTAAAAAGGGGCATCGTCTGCCCTTTTAGATAGGGGGTCGACCGCTTTCATGTTTGATGGCCCTCAGGTGTGATGGGTAGAGCTTAATTTTTTGGGATTTATGTATAGTTTCTCTTCAAATAGACTGTCCAGTTTAAATCAAATTAATCATGCGGTCTATATACTTAATAACAGCAATAAATAGACCCTTTGGCCTCTCCTTAGGCCCTACACTTTATTCTACTTTGCGCCTCCATTTTATCTCTCCACTATTTCTTAATTTCAGAAGAAAGGTTAGGCTTCTTCTCATTCTCTAACATGTATTCTATCTCTTCTAATCTAAATTCATATAAAGCTTATGGAATTTAATATAATGTGTATACATGAGATTCTAAATCTTATTCTTGCGTGTGTATATATATTAGGAAACTGGAGTACTTTTCTCCAAAGGCTAAAATTTAAATTTTTGATAGATTCTACACTAAAACCACCAATCTTCCCTTCTTATCTCTATGAGTGGAAATTACATGGGTTTGCTATTCCTTATATCTTGTTAGTGTAAATTTTGGACTATTATGCCTAAAAGGATTTTGGGTTTAAAATAAAACAAAACAATACAAATCCCCCAAATTCCTTATTTTCATTAATTGTGGAAATGGTCAATCAATTGTTGTATTTTGGGATTGGTTATTGATGTAATGAAACATAGGTGTTTGGGTGTTATACAATTTTTGTAGTCTAATTCACTTATTTGTTAATATTTGTGTATACTAAAGCATAAGACTTGAGTATTGCAGAACTAACAGGTTTAAGCATTTATTTTTAATAGATCGTTCTAGCGTATTATTCAAAAAATTACTAAAGTCTTAAGTTTTGTATATATAAACATATAAAAGTGAAGCAATACCAAAAATGTAGTTTTATATATATATAATTGAGTTATTGCACCTTGCTTGTCTTTTGTTATTAAAATAATCATTCAACCCCTTGTAACAAGTTTTCTGTGTATGTTGTTATTTCCCTTATATTTATTGAATGTGAATATACACATCTATGTCGTGTGATGAAGTTAGGGAAATAAAATTGTATTCCATTATTATGTTGTTAGGATTGACATTTCAAATGAATAATGATTTTTATTCACATGCGCTTGATTTGAGTTGATTTATTACTATTTATAACGCAGTTAATATATTGTAAACTTGTATAAAATAGCATACGAAATGCTTTAAAATAGGAAAGTACAAATTAGATGTCACCATAGGGAATTTGTATGTGTGTGTCTTACTGGCTTTTGTTAGTATTAATGACACAAAACACGAGATTAATGCCCACTTATAGTAGAAAGTTTTCTGGAACCGAACGACGTATCCAGAATCTACAAGCTATTTGGGTTAATATGAGAGGTCTAAGTGACATGAGCCATTTATAATTATAACACAAAGGCATGAGGTTAAGCCTAACTTGTAGTAAAATCCTGACCGGAACTACCCGAAATATCCAACATCTACAAATGGAAGGTTTACTGTGAGATGTCTTGTGCGTGTGTATATATGATTATTATGTGTGAAGTAGGCCTTCCTCAAGAAGGTATTAAGTGGTTGACGTACCTTGTTTGGGTATTAAGTGGTTAGCACTAGGCTTATGCCCAAGATTCACTCCTTGGTTTAGCACCAGAATCATGTTACCTACCCTTATAAAGGTCTTAGTGGTCATTGGGTCCGCATTTGTCTTAAAAAGTTATTTAAAGTTTATGACGACCCCAAACCCCGTACTGACGGTGGCAAGGGTAATCTTTGGAATATAACACAGAAACAGATAATGGCAGAACAGAATTAAATAAATACACCAGATAATGAACAAATAATACACTGGATAAACATAGTCATCAGAGTTACCCAGTATACAGGATCATACTTAGTACAAATACAGTTCAGCTATACATAAATGTCTACAGCGGAAAACAAACAAAATATGTACAATAGGAGTTGAACAACATAAAAGAGATAAATGATAGAATCCATCTTTAGCTCCAGCTATCCAAAAAAGCCTGCTAAACCTGAACACAAGGCTGCCCGTGTAGAAAAAGGGGCACCCGAGTTTGAAAGTCAAACAATCTACGAGTCAGTCATGGGACTGGTATGAGAAATCTACTCAACACATTTGAAATATGGCTAATCACTGGACCACACCACTTTCGTGGAACGGGTTTACTCCATTGGATCGCCAGTGCTTCAAAATAAATAATTCTTGTAAACTTCGCAATGCTTTTTATAAAAAATGAAGCCATTATAAGACTCAGTTCCCATCACACAATGCAACACAAACCGGAGGATAGAGTTTTACCTTATAATGGCCAAAATATGCTTGATACGAATAAAACAAAAGCATTTGATATTATTACTAGTGTTTATAGGTTTCAAAAACAATTTCAATCATAACTATCAATCATAGACGGCATGGGTACCATATATCATGTCGCCATATATATATACAATCAAAACCGCACAGTCACGTATTTGGAAATTGGATTTCCGTCATGAACCAAGGCAAAGGATAGTCCTTACCGAATACAAGACTCTCTAGCCCGAGCCTCAGGCACAGCCGCAACCATACCTTGGATCGTCAGGGCCGGTCCACACGGAGTGGATTATAATGCCTGAACAATGCATTTCTCCGCCCTTTGGGGCGTAAATGAGCCAACGAATGACTCCATCGGTCCCGGATCGACAGATATAACCGAGGCACCTCGCAACAGTAACAACCACATAAGTCAAACTCGTCAGGGCGTGTAAAACCACTGATGGC
Organism: Allium sativum; assembly: GCA_030737875.1. Classification (NCBI taxonomy): domain Eukaryota; kingdom Viridiplantae; phylum Streptophyta; class Magnoliopsida; order Asparagales; family Amaryllidaceae; genus Allium; species Allium sativum. The sequence continues at coordinate 31,479 of JASFAX010002865.1, forward strand.
ACTTCTAGCTAGAAAGAAAACGCACATCCCCCCTGAGGTCCTCTCCCATTTCTGGTTCATACCGGGGTGTGAGGCTCGCGAATTCACGTTATACACAAAGCTACGCCACACAGGCGGTGCTTTGATCATCACCACAAGACTTTGCTTTTCAACAGAAGCCTTGCTCACAGCATCTTAGCATGCCACACAGGCAATTCACGACATGTAACCGATGGCTATCAATCACACAGAACGAATTCCAATGTCAGACACACAGTCCATTTACAAGTCCGTTCTGGGTCTGAACGAAACCGGAGGCACTATATACCTCGCAAACCCTTCTATCTCCACGTACGTCTGGAAGGTCACCACTTATTATCCATATTTCGAGATGCCTCCCAATCAGGACATCAGTTACCATCCAAACGAGGTGAAGATCTCCGATCTCCGATCTTCGACCACCGTCTTCATCTTCGATTTCTTATCGTCGATTCAGTTATTCAGAATGGGATAGACCCGGTCTTTCTGAGAAACTCACGTATATAATAAACAAGTGCAACACAAACACACATACGCCATATTCTATTTCATTAGTCACTAACCGTAAATCAGTAAGAGAACGATTTCCCAAATATTAACCCCGAAGGCCGAAATCAACATCAGATCAACACCCAGGAAACCATTCGACTTAGCCAACCTTCAGTTAGTTTTTAAATTTCACATCCATATCGTTTATAATATTTTATAACGATTTATTGCTATTTTCATTTATTTTAAAATAGCCAATGTATTCAAAACGACGCTTCGGGCCATAACGCGGCCGTGGCGCTGTTTTTCTTCAGGTTTGATTTACACATATCTGACAATCTAACTGTTGGATCTTCACAAAATTTACATTTTTAGAAAGATCTTTTCAAAACGAATCCAACGGTTCCAGTTTCGGGAAAATCCGACGGTCGGATCTCCCGGTATAATCGTTTGAAGTTTCGATTTCAAAATACGAACTACAGCGTCGTTATTCGATTTAATATAATTATATTTATATATATATATATATATAATCGATTCTGGCGCTGTTTTTCTTCAGATTTGAATTAAACATTCCAGACAATCCAACCGTTGGATTTTTGCAAAGGTTGTGCCGTTGGAAAGATATTTCCAAAGCGAACCCAACGGTTGCGGTTTCGGGAAAATCCGATGGTCGGATCTCCCGCACTAATCGTTTGAAATCACGGTTTCAAAATACTAATTGCAGCTTCGTTATTCGATATATTTCAATTCTATTTATATATATATATCGTTTCTTCGATTTCAAAACTATATGATTTTCATACATTTGATAAAAATGATATTTTTATCTAATTGTCTTCTATTTCAACACTTCACTATTTTTAACAATTCATGTATATAATAAAAATGTGATTTTTAATGTAAAAAATTTTATTTCAAAACACGAGTAATTTATATAGTTCATATAGATGATAAAAATATGATTTTTATTATAAAACGACTTCTTTCAAAACACGGCTATTTTATATAGTTCAAATAGATGTTAAAAATATGATTTTTATTATAAAACAATTTATTTCAAAATATGAATACCATTCAACACATGAATTTCAATTCAACGAATGAATTTTGATTCAACACATCAAGGTTTTCTATAGTTTATATATATAGATAAAAAGTGATTTTTATATTTAAAACACGAATACCATTCAACACATGAATTTCTATTCAACGAATGAATTTCGATTCAACACATGAAGGTTTTCTATAGTTTATATATATATATATATATATATATATATATATATAGATAAAAAGGTGATTTTTATATTTAAAACACGAATACCATTCAACACATGAATTTCTATTCAACGAATGAATTTCGATTCAACACATGAAGGTCTTCTATAGTTTGTATATATAGAGTAAAAATGTGATTTTTATTGTTAAAACAATTTATTTGAAATACGAATACCATTCAACACATGAATTTCTATTCAACGAATGAATTTCGATTCAACACATGAAGGTTTTCTATTCAACATACGAATATAGTTTCAACACAGGAAAATAATTCTAACACATGAATATTATTCAAAATTTCGGTAGCATAACGGCAGGGTAGTTAAAACCGGGACCGTCCCTAGTACGGCTCCTCGCTCTACCTTAAAGCCTCGCAGCTTTTGACAATGGGGAATCATGCATCTAGTTCGCACACAGGCGGCATGTATATTTTTTTTCATTTCCACAAACTAATCCTAAGTGGTTTCAACCAAATATTTCTCAACCACAAACGGGTATTTTTCAACCACAAACAATTCTAATCAACCATTCGTAATCAACTAATTTTCACACCAATCACAATAAATAAATATCGTCCATGGTTTGTGGACGAGGGGCGTGTGTGTGTGTATATATATATATATATATATATATATATATGCAAGCATTTCACTTCTATTTCAACACATATATAATTTTTACAATGCTTATATAACTTATACATCGAACTTACAACTTATACAACGCTTATACATGAGGTGTAGAACGCTTATATAACCCATACATCGACTATATAATTTATACATCGTCGTTTTCCATATCGTTTATAAATTAGAAATCTTACATTGGGTTCCACTCCACCAAAAATAGCAGAAGGCTCAAAAAAATATGCGGTCTCTTCTAAAATGTAGAAGGCGTCCACACGAGTCCACTGTCTCATGTTTCACTGAATTTCGTCAAGAAAAGAAAAAGATATGATTTTTACAGTGAAATCAAAAACGGTAGCGCTTTAAACTGCTATAATATAGTTTATATAATTTTCAGCCGTTACCTTTCTGAAATCTTCGAATCTAGGTTTTCGATTTTTACCCAAACTGTTGCTCGCTGTTCCGATCAGGTTGATGCACCTTGTTGGCGGTCGGAGGGCGCCCAGATCGACGGTGGAGCGGCCTACTCCGGTGGTCGGAGCTGACGTCGGCGGGCGATGGAAGTTCGAAACTTTCGAACTCGATTCCTCCCCCAATCCTGAACGAAAAAAATCAAACTATATATGGATTTGAAGGTGGAGAGGAGATCTAGAATTTCTTCAACTGGAGGGAAGGCTATAAATGCGTGGATTGATCAGAAATCGAACGGGAAGGTTTGAGCAATATTCGCCGTCGCCTGGAGGATATACGGGGAGAGAGAAAGTAAAGTCAACCAATGAAATTTTTTTATATTTATAAATTTTTAAAATCCAAAAATACCCTCTTTCACCCACGAGCTCCAATCCAAACCCAACGACTGTCGTCCCTAGCGTTTTGCCCCCATTCTGAACACAATGGGATATGTTTCGTAGGCCCATTCGACTGTTTCAGTCAGTTTTCATTCAGATTAAAATATAAAACATTCAATATTTGATTTGAACGTACATTTCAATTTGCCAGGGTCACAAACTGATTCAAAAAATTCCAGAAAAATAAATCCAACTATGTTTTGATGATATGGTCCTAACAAAACTAGTTTCGGCAAATTCTGAGACCGTTTGAAAAATGGCCCATTTCTGGTCGATCCAATTTAACTGTAATTGACCAAAACACATTTTCCTTTGCCACGCTCACATATTGACTTCAAAAATTATGAAATTTGAAACCTAGCAATAGTTTAACATCCCGGACCCAACAAAAGTGGTTTGGTCGAATTCCGAGGTCGTTTGCAAAATGGCCATTTTCTCGGGCTATATAAATTCCATAGCGACCTTTCTGAAAATTCATTTGGCCATAACTTTTGATTTCCGCTATGTAACCTCGATTTTTCAGATTTGTTAGAAAGGTATTCACTAACAGATTTAAATATTTTTGGTTTCACTCAAATCCGTTTTGTTTTGCACCCGGTACAGTCAGTCGAAGTTTGAATTCAAATTTTGAAACTACCGCGCCATTTCAGGCCTTGTTTATAATTCAAAGTAATTATATTTATTTTCAACTTCGATTCAAACTTACTTTTCATCATTATTATTTAAAATATTTATTTTAAATATTTAAAATCCACTATTTTAGCCACTTTAAAATTTTTAAATTGGTTCAGATTTTCCGGGTCGTTACAATCTCCCCCACTTAAAACTTTTCTTCCCCAAAAAGGAACAAAGTCGAAAGTGGTTTGATTAATCAACTCTACGTTCGATCTGGCTTCCATTCTCCAACTTTTCAGTTTCTGAGAAATTTCAAATTCTTCAAAAATTTGGCTAACACCCGGAATTTTCGAAAAATTTCGCCATAACCTCCTTTGTACGGGGAGGGGTTTCGGAAATTTATTGGGCCGTATTGGGTACCCAATAAATCCTAATAAGCATACACATATTTATAGTGATATATTCTGGTGTTTCTAGGGGAGCATGTATAGATAATAACTCTAGAGAATAAATTCTCGTCACCCTGTCAAAGCCTGAGGGAGTGTGTATTTTAATTGCTCCAGAGGATAAATCCTCGTCACCTCGTCCCATGTGGGAAATAAATAATCCATGTGCCGTATCTAATAACTAGAGAGACGTGATTATTGTCAACTCCAGACCCGTGTGGGGTTTTTATTATTCTGAAAATTTATCGTTACAATTTTATATGTCCACATCAGTCATCAGTTCAACCTGTGAAATATAGTCATTGCCATACAAGCCTCTCGCTCGTATGGTAATTCTTCCACCTCGTCACACAAGCTCCAAATGCTTATGTGGTATATGATGAAGTATGCCTATCTTCCAGAAGTATGCCATGTAGTGTAGTTCAAAATTAATTGTTACTATCCTATGGCGACTTTTATTATTACACACAGAACAACCAGCTCTCCGCATCCAATGGCATTCACAGGAGTTGATATAATAATATTTCGCATCCAACTCATTAAGGTTTACCTATTTGTCGGGCACGCAAATAAATTCTTTACACAACAGCTATTCAATTACATGTTCAAACATATATAATGCACAAGTATATATTTCTATCTATTTTCTAAATCAGTTTAATGTGTGATTTAATCGAATAAATTCTACCATTCATTCTATTATTGATTAAATTAGCTATCGTTTCAATAATTTTAATTAATCAAATCTACTATCATACAACACAAACAACAATCAATTTGTTTTTAACTTTTCAAAAATATACTAATCAATTTCTATATTCCTTTAAAAACATTCAGACTATAGAATTAAAAGTGCACATCCATGGAAAGAAAATAACAACAGAGTAGAGAACTAATTGGTAATGCAAAGTATGGTAAATGTACCTTGCACCGGAGTCAATCAGAGATATCGACTCGACACTTAGGATAGGCTTTCTGAATGCTCTCCTCAGTTTCCCAAGTACAATCTCGCGGATCTCCACTCCATTGCACTTTGACTAAGTGAACCTTCTTGTTCCTCGGCTCTTTGGTTTCTTTGCCGATGATCTTTAGCGGCTCTCTTCTCACAGCTAATTCTGGAGTAATTTCAATATCATGTTGAGCTACTTCTTCCACGATCAAGTCTGGATCATGAACGTGCTTTCGAAGTTGAGATATGTGAAATACATCATGTACTCCAGGCAACCAATCAGGCAATTTAACCCTATAAGTGAGAGTTCCGATCCGTTCCAGAATAGGAAACGGACCAATGAATTTGGGTGCTAACTTCCCAGTTTTACCGAACCGGATAACTCCTTTCATCGGCGATACTTTCAAATATACATAGTCGCCAATAGCAAATGATATATCTCTTCTTCTCCTATCGGCTTTGCTCTTTTGTCGGCTTTGGGCGACAAGTAATTGTTTCTTAACGAAATCGACTTTGTCGGCAGCTTCTCAGATCATATCAGGTCCCAATACAAGTCTATTACCAGGTTCGACCCAACAAGCAGGAGATCGGCATGGTCTACTGATTGACATAGAAATATGTTTATTTTATGCTCTTATTTCTTATCTTTTGTATATAAATAAATATTACTTGGGTATTGTTTTGTTACTTTTACAGATATTCCAACCCAGCCCACATGCGACCAGAAATGTAGAGAAATAGAGATGAAATTGCTGTGTATTTGCAGTTTGAAGAATTGTAGATGAAGATCTCACATCTAGTTGCTGTTGGACAAGAAAAGGATTGATAAAAAGGCTTTGAACATCACAAATCAATGAAGAAATGTCAAGGAAGCAAGAGGAAAAAGAGAAAAGGCCCAAATTTGCTTTATTTATCAAAGGCCCATTTATGTTTCTCATTGTAAACTAATTAGTGTTGTAATGACCAGGCCCATTTACCATTAGGGTTAGGGTTAGGGTTTGGCTATCTACCCTATATATACCCTTGTAATAACCTTGTATCCTATCCTATCTCATCTCTTATTCCATTGTTCTAATAAAAGTTCTTCTTTCTCTTTTATTTTCTGCATTTTTTTGTTTCTTAGCAACTAGTGTTGTCTATACGATTAGATTCGGTAGAACACTATTTGTATTTTGCACTCATTTACATTAGTGATTTACCGTCTGATTAGATTCAGCGGAAATCCTAATTTTAATTCTTGTTTGTTATTTCAATTTCTGCAATTTCAATTTCTGCTTTTTATTATTTTCTTAGGTCAAATTGGGTTTGATTAGATTCAAATCTAATTCATAGTTTCAATTGCTTTCCATTGAAATTGTGATTTGATCGTCGGTTCAGTTAGATTTGTTCTGAATCAAATTACAGTTTTAATTTTGTTTTGTTTTGCAAAATCAACCTCCAAAGTTCGTCTAACACGCCCACGAAACATATAAATAATAAAATTTAACTTTCCTCCCTGTGTTCGACCTGTATGCTACACACCTGTATGCTTGCAGAATTTATTACAAATGTCGCGCTTTTCTAATTCATAGACTAGCGTCGATCATCTACCATACAGTGCTTCGAATGGCGACATTGTCAGGCTCGCCTGGTAGCTGTTGTTATAAGAGAATTCAGCCAAATGCAGATAGTCTTCCCATGATCCACCGAAATCAAGAACACAAGTCCACAATAGATCTTCTAGTATACGATTCACCCTCTCAGTTTGACCATCTGTCTAAGGATGGTAGGCGGTGCTTAGGTTCAGCTTTGTTCCCAGCTCTACTTGAAATGCCTCCCAGAATTTACTAGTAAATATCGGGTCTCTATCACTGACTATACTGAGCGGCACTCCATGTAGTCTAACAATTTCCTTGAAATATATTTGCACCAGACTCTGAGCAGTTCTGTTTGATCTAACAGGTATGAAATGGGCGGTCTTCGTGAAGCGATCTACGATCACCCAAATACTGTCATTTCCTTTCCTGGTTCTGGGCAAACCATCAATGAAGTCCATGGAAATATGTTCCCAGTTCCAACCTGGAACGTCAAGCGGTTGCAACAATCCAGCAAGTTTCTGTTGGTCGCTTTTGACTAGCTGGCAAGTAGGGCATCGGCTAACATATAAAGAAATGACCCTCTTCATCGACTTCCACCAGAAAGTGCATTTGATGTCATTATACACTTTGCTTACTCTCGGATGGATACTAAGTTTTGACTTGTGGCACTCATCCAGTACTTCCTTTCGGAGCTCAGAAATGTTAGTGACACAAATTCGACCTTTGAGCCTTAGAATCCCATCATTATCAACTTGAAAACTCGAGGGTTCGCCTTTCTGAATTATCTCTCTGATCTTCTGAATGAAGTGATCATCCTTCTGAAGAGCAGATATTTTATCTATCAATGAAGTCGTGACAATAAAACTGGCGATCATTTCATTCTTTCGGCTTAACGCATCGGCCACGACATTGGCTTTCCCTGGAGTGTATATAATCTCAAAGTCATATGCTGCAAGAAACTCCAGCCAACGCTGTTGCCTCATATTCAAGTCTTTCTGGGTGAACAGATACTTTAGTGACTGGTGATCTGTAAACAGTTGAAATCTCTCTCCCAGAAGATAATGTCTCCAGATTTTCAAGGCGAATACTATAGCTAATAACTCAAGATCATGAGTTACGTAGTTTTTCTCATGCGGCTTCAGCTGACGGCTAGCATAAGCAATCACTTGACCTCTTTGCATTAACACTGCGCTAAGGCCTTCTCTAGAAGCATTTGTCCAGACTTTCAAATCCTGATTGCCATCGATGATGGTAAACACTGGAGCTGTCGTTAATCTTAACTTTAGCTCTTCAAAAGCCTCTTCACATTATGGAGTCCGTTTGAATTTTGAGTGCTTCTTTGCAAGCTTCGTTAAGTGACCAGATATCTTCAAAAAGTTTTTAACGAACTTTCGGTAATAACTAGCCAATCCGAGAAAACTGCGGACTTCTGTTGGAGTACTAGGCTGTTTCCAATTTTGTATAGCCGTGATTTTACTTGGATCCACAGCAATTCCTTCTTTTGATACGACGTGGCCTAAAAACTTCACTTCATCTTGCCAGAATATACATTTGGATAGTTTGGCTTTTAATACATTCCTTCTAAGGATTTCTAGAACCTATTCCAAATGTTTTTCATGTTCGGCCTTTGATTTAGAGAAGATTAGAATATCATCAATAAAAACCAGAACAAATTTATTCAGGACTCCTCTAAATACTCTATTCATCAAATCGACGAAGTATGCTGGAGCGTTACATAAGCCGAACGACATTACTAACCACTCATAGAATAAGTCTGGACCTCTGAATGCTGTCATAGGAACACACTCTTCGGCAATTCGAAGCTGATAGAAGCCTGTAGCTAGGTCCATCCTTGAAAAGACCTGTGCTCCATTCAGACGATCCAATAAATCATAGATTCGCGGCAATGGATATTTATTCTTTATTGTCTGCTTATTCAAATCATGATAATCCACACATAGCCGTAGAGTACCGTCAGATTTTGGGACAAATACCACTGCTACTCCCCAATCAAAGAAACTAGGCCTGATCAGACCCTTCCATACGAGCTATCGTGCTTGATTGTCTAATTCCTCTTTCTCCTTCAAGGACATTCTTCGAATAGCGTGAACTACCGGTCTTGCATTCGGAATCAAAGCGATCTTGAAATCTATTTCCCTCTGCGGAGGTAAGCGAACAACTTCCTCGAACACAGTCGCATAGTTCTTGACAACAAGAATGTCTTTGATGAGGTCAGGAATATTCTCTGTGACTTCCGGGATATTTTCTATTTGAATAGGAGAAACATCCAAAGCTGCTCAGAAGTCTTTTCTATTTGAATTCTGGCCTTCACAGGGAATGGTTATATAATCACCTAATTTTATCTTTGCCTTAACGACTCTGTCGGCGCATTTAACCTTAGCTTCATACTTGGTCAACCAGTCTAACCCCAAGATAAGATCAAACTCTATATAATTCATGACGACCGCGATAGTAGGAAACCGATAACGAGAAAAAGAAACCGGCACTCCATAAACTCAACTGAGATCAATGAAACCCCCAACCGGATTCTGGACAGTCATTGGTTCCTTGAGCTTCTTCAAATTCAAATCCAGCTTCTTAACTGCATTCTTAGCAATGAAGCTTCATGACACGCCTGTGTCAAATAATACTTTAACTGGAATATCTTTGACAGTTAGCGTGCCTTCTTAAACATCTGTCCTTTCTTGAATAGCTGAGGGCTCAGAAGTTTCTGCTACTGCATTTACCTGAGCCTCCTTTACCGTTTTTAACAGCCGACAATCTTGCTTTACATGGCCAAACCGATGGCATTGATTGCATCTTCTATTTTATCGAAACTTCTCATGTTTCTTTAAAGCTCTGCAACTTATCGAGAAATGTCCTTGTTTATTGCAGTTAGAGCATACAGCAGTCGTTACTGGTTCCTTCTCAGATTTAGCCCTTTTCCTCTTGGCACTGGACTTCTCACTGACCTCAGGACTATCAGTCACTGACTCCACTTTGTTACTAGAACTGACCTCTTCTTCGTCACGCAACAAACCTTTCTTATGGAGATCTTCATACTGATAAGCCATATAAATCATTTCTGAAAAGGAAGCTTTACATTCCTCATTACAGTATTCTGATATCTCCTTTGCAGGCCATGAATAAATCTCAGATTCTTCCTCTTTGGATCTTTAATCAGATGAGGAGCAAAGTGAGAGAGTTCGTTGAATTTCTTATGATATTCTGGAATGGTCATATCTCCTTGTATCAGATAAGAGAATTCATCACACAATCGGTCAGTCACTTCAGGAGGAGTAAATTTTTCTAGGAAAATCTCTTTGAATCTATCCTAGGTGATATCACCTTTTGGATTATCTTTGATGATTGTTTCCCACCAAATTAAAGCTTCTTCTTTGAGCGCCCAAGATGCCACTAACCATTTCCGGTCATCTCTCAGTTGGAAACGCTCAAATATTCTTTCTGCAGAGCTCACCCAAGCTTGAGTTTGAATAATAGATTCATTGCCCGAGATTGTGCTCCACCCAGATTTCGATATCTCTTAAACAGAGCCTCTAGATCGGGTTCTACATTTCCTCTGTTTCTGACACTCATTTTCAAGTACTTCTGCAAATAGTAGATCTAGTGTCAGGTCACAGAAAAGATATTTAAAAACATAGAAACATATACTTCAAATGTAAATGTATCTAGTGGGTGTATTTCGTTCTGCTTTACTCATACTAGGATATTACTGATCCTATCTGTATTGAGTTACTCATCCTAGAACACTACTGGTTCAATTTCTGACGAGTTCGTTAATATGTTATATTCCAGCACTAAGCTTAACCAAAGCTCTGATACCACGTTATGACGACACCAAACCCCGCACTGACGGTGGCAATGGTAATCTTTGGAATATATCACAGAAACAGATAATGGCAGAACAGAATTGAATAAATACACCAGATAATGAACAAATAATACACTGGATAAACATAATCATCAGAGTTACACAGTATACAGGATCGTACTTAGTACAAATACAGTTCAGCTATACATAAATGTCTACAGCGGAAAACAAACAAAATATGTACAATAGGAGCTGAACAGCATAAAAGAGATAAATGATAGAATCCATCTTCAGCTCCAGCTATCCAAAAAAGCCTGCTAAACCTGAACACAAGGCTTCCCGTGTAGAAAAAGGGGCACCCGAGTTTGAAAGTGAAACAAACTACGAGTCAATTATGGGACTGGTATGAGAAATCTACTCAACACATTTGAAATATGGCTAATCACTGGACCACGCCACTTTCGTGGAACGGGTTTACTCCATTGGATCGCCAGTGCTTCAAAATAAATAATTCTTGTAAACTTCGCAATGCTTTTTATAAAAAATGAAGCCATTATAAGACTCAGTTCCCATCACACAATGCAACGCAAACCAGAGGATAGAGTATTACCTTATAATGGCCAAAATATGCTTGATACGAATAAAACAAAAGCATTCGATATTATTACTCGTGTTTATAGGTTTCAAAAACAATTTCAATCATAACTATCAATCATAGACGGCATGGGTACCATATATCATGTCGCCATATATATATATATACAATCAAAACCGCACAGTCACGTATTTGGAAATTGGATTTCCGTCATGAACCAAGGCAAAGGATAGTCCTTACCGAATTCGAGACTCTCTAGCCCGAGCCTCAGGCACAGTCGCAACCGTACCTTGGATCGTCAAGGCCGCTCCACATGGAGTGGATTATAATGCCAGAACAATGCGTTTCTCCGCCCTTTGGGGCGTAAATGAGCCAACGAATGACTCCATCGGTCCCGGATCGACAGATATAACCGAGGCGCCTCGCAACAGTAACAACCACATAAGTCAAACTCGTCAGGGCGTGTAAAACCACTGACGGCACTTCAAGCTAGAAAGAAAACGCACATCCCCCTGAGGTCATCTCCCGTTTCTGGTTCATACCGGGGTGTGAGGCTCGTGAATTCACGTTATACACAAAGCTACACCACACAGGCGGTGCTTTGATCATCACCACAAGACTTTTCTTTTCAATAGAAGCCTTGCTCGCAGCATCTTAGCATGCCACACAGGCAATTCACAACATGTAACCGATGACTATCAATCACACAGAACGAATTCCAATGTCAGACACACAGTTCATTTACAAGTCCGTTCTGGGTCTGAACGAAACCGGAGGCACTATATACCTCGTAAACCCTTCTATCTCCACGTACGACTGGACGGTCACCACTTATTATCCATATTTCGGGATGCCTCCCAATCAGGACATCAGCTACCATCCAAACGAGGTGAAGATCTCCGGTCTTCGACCACCGTCTTCATCTTCGATTTCTTATCGTCGGTTCAGTTATTTAGAATGGGATAGGCCCAGTCTTTCTGAGCAACTCGCATATATAATAAACAAGTGCAACACAAACACACATACGCCATATTCCGGTTCATTAGTCACTAACCGTAAATCAGTAAGAGAACGATTTCCCAAATATTAACCCCGAAGGCCGAAACCAACATCAGATCAACACCCAGGAAACCATTCGACTTAGCCAACCTTCAGTTAGTTTCTAAATTTCACATCCATAACGTTTATAATATTTTATAATGATTTATCGCTATTTTTATTTATTTTAAAATAGCCAATGTATTCAAAACGACGCTTCGGGCCATAACACGGCCGTGGCGCTGTTTTTCTTCAGATTTGATTTACACATATCTGAAAATCTAACCGTTGGATCTTCACAAAATTTACATCGTTAGAAAGATCTATTCAAAACGAATCCAACGGTTCCAGTTTCGGGAAAATTCGACGGTCGGATCTCCCTGTATAATCGTTTGAAGTTTCGATTTCAAAATACGAACTGCAGCGTCGTTATTCGATTTAATATAATTATATTTATATATATATATATATATATATATATATATATATATATATATAATCGATTCTGGCGCTGTTTTTCTTCAGATTTGAATTAAACATTCCAGACAATCCAACCGTTGGATTTTTACAAAGTTGGTGCCGTTGGAAAGATATTTCCAAAGCGAACCCAACGGTTGCGGTTTCGGGAAAATCCGATGATC